>JAVYIG010009720.1:0-75594 GCA_035222895.1 Strongylocentrotus droebachiensis | reverse complement strand
GGAGACAAGAAAAGTGGTCTTTATAGGCAGGTGGTCTTTGTAGACTGTTGGTCTACGGTTGGAGATCTGTCAGAGCTAGATTGCTGGTTACCAACATACTGAACAACAACATCAAGACTGGAAGGTCTGAGGGACCTACCAGAGCTTTGCCGGCTAAATCTGCCAGGGGTTAGAGTAGCGTAAAGGATGCCCTGTTTTATTTGTCTTTGTTGGCTAGAAAACTAGCAGGTTAAGGTCATTGGAAATGGATACCAAGCTCCCCGATGACTCTGAATGAAACCCATTTGGAAATGCATGATAATTATGATAAAATTACATTATCGGGCTAATGCACTGACAGAAGGTACATGTACAAGTGATCATCTGCACCATCTAGAATGATATCAGAGATCTTAACGAGCTCCAATTATACCAATTATGCAAATCCAGAGGATTTAGAGGGTCAGTGCGAACTACCAGAAATGCAGTGGCTCAATATGTCTAGGAATATTATAGTATCAAGGTGCTGTAAAGATGTCTTTGTCATTTGGTAAAGCTTCAATTTAAATATAGTTGTCAACGAACTACTATGGGTTATCAGTGTATTAGCAAGAATACACCTTTCTTAGTTAGTTGACTGAAAAAAAATAGCTAAATATTATTCAGTCTAATATAATACAAGCTGAACTGATATTAGTTTGTTAAGGTAGTATGGAAAAATTGTAATCATCAACTATCATTGGTGGGTTTTTAATTGCATTGATTGGCAAACAACAGAGGAGGTGCAATGGCTTAGTGGTAGAGCAGTGGTCTCGTAACGGGAAGGTCCCGGATTCAAAACCAACTCAATGTGCCCATGCCCTTTGGTAAGGATTTAAGCCTCATTACCCAGTCCCTTGAAGAGGACTTACAGAAGTCAGTCCCCTGGTTGCCTACTTACAAGCATAAACATGCTTTCTTTAATATCAGTCAGATAAAGCAATCCTCAAACATCATTAAACATTGTCAATCTCACAGTGGCAATAAATTACAGTGTCTACCTATTGACTCAGAAACAGCATGTGGGGCACAAGGAAGACATTGCCATAGGATTCACTGCAGTAGAACAGACATGAGCAGACATGCAACGATAGCACAGCGGTTGCATTAATATAGAAATAAATCTACACAGAAGTCATGAATGCGAACTCCTGTCCTTTGTCTCCCAATCTATTTCAATATCACTTGGCAAGCGGAAAAAAATTACAGTGATAGCGGTGTGGTTGAATGGAATGACGACACGAAGCGCGCATGAATAGATGACGAGTTATGGTTGATCCCCCTTATCAGCTAGACGCAGCCCCGCTAGGAGCTGAGTGATGGATCCTTCCTGCCTGCTGCATATATGCCTGCTCTCTCTTTAATAGCCTCTCTGTCTCTCTCATGCTCCGGTGTGCTGTAGGCAAATGTTCAAAGTTCAAACATAGCCTAGCTCAGAGCTGCCAACCAGTACGATTTAATCGTATTTCGTATGATTTTTAGAAGTAAATACGACAGTACGATTTACTTTTTTTTTGGGGGGGGGGAATTTTATGAATAAAGTTTGCAATATATTCTTGTGATAATGAGTAAAAAGAAACATTGTCAATGCCATGCACCTCTAATAGCATTTCCTCAAGTAGGTTAAGGTTTAAAATGTTAATGTTCTGGCCTGTCAGAAATCAAAAGTGAATTCACATGGCTAAAGTGGCCTGAAGCTTCCATTTTGGGAGCGATGTTTCAGCAGTTGGTATGGTATCAGTGATCCAAAATCTACAAATACTATACAGCTGTACATGGTAATGTGGCCTTACTGCATGACCACAAATACCACTTTTCCTGATACATCTGTTGGTCATCTAACATGTGACCAGGGGATAGTGGTATTCTTAGAAAACCTTTGGCTATATTACTCGGGTCACATGACAATTTAGTTTTTGTCAAAAGAGTACATTTATCAGGATGAACAGGAGTAAAACAGATTGATGATATACATGTACTGCAGTCATACGATTACCATGTACATGATTAATGTTTAATATAGAGAGTGAACCTACATCCAGTAACAAAATATATTTACAGTCAGTGGCATTGATGTTGTGTTAGGGGGTCAGTTTGAGGATATTGGTCATCATTTGTTTTCAGAAACATATTTCTACAGAGCTCCACAATTGTTTTGCTTTCACAGAGGGTCCTGCCTGCAATTGTTTAGGGTCTGTGTGTCTTGGTATCCTGTTTAAATTTGGATTTATTTTTAGGGGTGTCTGGAGTTAAAACTTGAGGGTCCATACATGATGATTTCATACTGTGGGGACTATAAACCTCATGTTGTACATATGAGCTTCATATGTATGTTACTTCTGTAAAGAGATATTGCAAGTTGAAATACACTCTCAGTTAACATCAAAGGAACTTGTGAGTATACCACCCAAGGCATCCGTCGAGCTAACATAAAATACTGGTAGGGCCTTCACGGAACCCAAGTCCGATGGCCCATAGAATGCCGGGTTAAGTTTGTTAGGTCGATTTTATGTATACATTCTACATGTGGATTTTACACAAATAATTTTCTTAGGTGCTAGGTACACTTTAAGAAGCAGCACAACACAAGTAAGGAAGGGGAAATTGGCGAGGTCAGTTACGTAGCGAGCTCAGCAACAATAAACTACATGTATACCCCTACTTGACGGCATGACCTGAACTGCAGTAGAACTCAACTTGTGCATAGCGAAACCTTCTCGGCAAGGAAGGATGCAATCCTATATGGGTGGGGAGTGGGAGGGGGGGGGGGAAGGTGATTAAACAAAAGGAGTAGCAACATTTTGATCTCAAGAGCAGGAGAGAGCTTGGGGTCCACTGAAGACAAGATTGAAGGACAGAAGGAAACAAGTGAGGTCAGACAGGACTTTAACAATACAACCATATTTGACCTGAAACACTGTAGAAGTCAACTTGTGCATAGTGAAACCTACCAAGGGAGCTAGGGAAGGATACAATCCTATATAGGGGAAGTAAGGTGTTTAAACACAAAGGGGGGGGGGGGGGTGTAACATTGTGATCTCAAGAGCAGGGAGCGAGCGAGGGGCCACTGAAGACAAGATTGAAGGACAGAAGGAAATAAGTGAGGTCAGACAGGACTTTAACAATACAACCATATTTGACCTGAAACACTGTAGAAGTCAACTTGTGCATAATGAAACCTACCAAGGGAGCTAGGGAAGGATACAATCCTACATGTATATAGGGAAAGTAAGGTGTTTAAACACAAAGGGGGGGGGGGGGGGGGTGTGTAACATTGTGATCTCAAAAGCGGGGAGCGAGGGATGCACTGAGGACAAGACTGAAGCACAGAAGGAAACGAGTGAGGTCACAGAGGACCTCAGGAACACAACCCTTTTTTATGCATGCATGACCTGAAACACTGTAAAAGTCAACTTACGCTTAGTGAAAGCTATAGTATAACAGCTTAATGAGAGGGGGGGGGGTTAAAGCAGGTTAAAATCTGCTTTCAAGAGCAAGAAGTTCTTACATTGAAGACAAGAGCACAGCAGATAATTGGTAAGGACGTACATCAAATAGGAGCTCAGCAATGAACACTAAAACAAAAATCCAATTTAACATATGACTTGAAAAACTAAGTGATCTCATGCATTACAGAGGAGGGGGAGGGGGGGGGGGGGCAAGGGTAGTGAGGTATAATACAGAGCAAATTGTGAAGTTGTTAGTTGTTGATCTGCAGCCCGACTTCCTGAGCAGGGAGCGTGTGTGGTTTCTTACACATATTAGCGCAAGAAGTGGAAAAGGAAATTAGCTAGGTCACCCAGACCTCAGTAGAACCAAACTGAAAACCCAATATGACATGTGACCTGGTACACTACAAAACTCAATTTGTGCATACATGTAGCAAAAGCCTACGGGGGAAAGAACACACGGCTATGACGAGGAGAGGGGCTGTGCTGTTTATAGTGTTTAGGGAAGGGGGTATAATGTCAAACATGTAGCATTAATTGGCACAGTGCCAAGTCTCGACGAAAAAAATTAATTTCCATCAGCTGGGCGTAGGGTGTGACAACGTGAATTAAAATGTCAAGATCGTGGGTATCAACCCATGCATTGTCCTCAGTCTAATTTCAAGAAAATTACACACATTGAAATAAAGTGCGAACTACAGTACACAGTTATAATGGCAGTGATCAGGCATCTACATGTATAGACAAAGTTAAGGCTTGTTCAGATACATGGCGCAGTAAACTTTTTTAAACGTGTGAATGAATGGCTAATTGGCCATACTGCTCGTAACAAAGGACTTCCCCATATTCACTGAGATGTGTGTTATAAGATACAGAAATGTGAAGCATATTGCACTTTTCGTCAAGTAAAAATCTGGCATGGTTTTGCCACGTCATGTCTGAATTAAGGCGCCTTTATTGTGATACTTTCTAATTTTCATTACCTACTGTACATTGGTTCTGTCTCAATACTTTGATGCCATGACAATTTCTTCAGTCAAATTTTAGAAAGAAATTTATGTGTTTAAATGAATTTCTGACAACCTCACATACTTTTGTTTTGTTTTACATGTATGTATAAATTACATCATAATGGACTTTTGATGAGATGACAATCAATGCGTTTACCTTACCTTCCTTCTGTATTCCCAAATGATAAATGCTAATTTAAATCAGGACTTCCCTCTTGTCATTACACTTTAATTGTATCTCTGCATTTCAGTTCTCTTGATACTGTAGTCTCATTTGTAATTTTGTGGTTTTTAAACCACTTTTAAAAGCAGAATTGGCTCCAACAGGTAATTTTTAACACGATGGGCTGGGAGATTGAAAATTAAGGGTCAGTCCTCTTGTTAAATTTGTGAATGTTGAAGTCACAATCCAGTGGGCCGTGTGTACACAGGGTCAGGGCCTGTTGCAAAAAACTTACCATTGATGGCAACTTTGCCATCAATGGTAAGTACCATGGTAACCTTGATATTGGCTGTTGAGCCCTGTTACCATGGTAGTTGCCATAGATGGCAGTTACCATCAATGGTAAATTTTATGCAACGGGGCCCAGGTGTCGATAATGTCAACCCATGATTAATCTTTTCTTTTCACATTATTTTTTTGTTTGTTTGATCCACAGAGCATTGACCATCTCAGCAGTAACCTGAAGCTCCGTCACCTGGACCTGTCTGATAACAGCGTCTCATCGATCATGGACATCTCCATGCTAGCCAACCTGAAGGTGGGTATTGAACCTCTAACCTAGCTGATGGCTTGTAGGAAACCATGAAAAAGGTCATGTTGTTATTAACTCTGTTGCTACACAAGGCCTGTCCTCATCAGACCGAAGTTGAAAATAAAACGCTATTTTAACTAGCCCGACCTCAAATTAGCCAGAAGTTGTAATTAGCGGGCTATTTGATCGAGAAAATATCATGAGAAATCTTGGTCTGTTTCTAAATAGCCCGGCTAATTTGCGCCCGTCCGAGCTAGTTCGTGATGAGCGTATTGGTCTGGTGAAAACGCAATTTCAAGTATCAGGAAAGTATCCAGAGTCTGAAAATAGCGGGTCATTTTGCAACTTCGGTCTGATGAGGACAGGCCTGTAGACAAATTCAACTTGATCTCAGTGCAGTTCTCAAAGACTCTTCCTGACTTGCCTTTCGAGTTCTACGACAAATGGTCTGGCGACTATTACTCTGTAATTTTAATTTTAATTTTTTAATTTTTGTAATTACTGTGTGGTTAATTTCCTACACTAACATCAATCCTGGGCCCTGTTTCATAACACTTGCTATCAACAACAACTAGTTGCCACAGATCTTTGACAAATCTGCACACAGCTACATGTAATCAAATGCAAAACAGGGCCCATGACCAGTGGCTATACCTTACCGTGATTCTAAAGCCTCACTAAAGCCCTACTGCAACCCTAATCTTTATCCTATTTCTTAGGGTTAGAAGTAGGGTTGGGGTAGGTTTCCCATTAGGTTTTAGGATAGGTCTAGGTTTAGGGCTAGGGCTAGGTCTAGTACTTAGTTCAGGGTCGAAGTTAGGACGTTGGTTAGTGAATGAAACTGAATGAGAGCCATTATCACTAGAGCACTTGTTGGAAAAAGTTTTTTTTGTTGGAATGTTAAAAATGAACACATGTAGCAGAATCCAATGCTATATAACATTTTGGAAACACTGAATTGATAATGCATTTTAATGAATGGTTTTCTTTTGTTTTGTCTGCAGACCTTACTTCTCCATGGCAACATATTGACCACATTACGCAGCATACCCGGCTGTATACCGCACTCGCTGGAGATACTCTCGCTAGCAGAGAACGAGATATCGGATCTCACGGAGGTAGGGTTATTGTGAATGTAGCATATTAAATTTAATCATCTTGTTGCGCAATTTCCTAAATATAAGTTTAAATTTTTTATTTTTTTAAATTCCTTAATATAGTTAAATTGGAATATATTAAGCCATCGTAGAGAATCGCATGCATATAAACTTGCCTACATGTTGTTGATCATCACTTGGTGATATATTGGATATGCATATTTTATTACATTCTTTTCATTTTGGAGTTAGGACTGGTATGTGTTCCTAATAACGATAGTTCCAAAGTTGCAATTTCTGTCTGTGCAATTCATTTTTTTTAAGGAATGTCTGTGTGATACTGTTGGTTCCTTCTGAAGTTTGAAGGGTCATTTGTACTTTTACCCCTCTTAATAGTCTACGGCCCTTCATGTTGACACAATACCCTCAATACAAAGTGAAGTCATCCTATTGCTGTAAAAGTGTATCACATCAATCAGCCCCTATTGTAATGTAACTTTCTCTGAAACAAGGGGCCCCTGCCCCTGTCTACTTGTAAAAAAGAACAGCTGTGTCTCTTTGCTTCATGGTGTGACCTCCTGGAACAAATCCTCACTTCTTCAAAGGTACTCTATCCCATTTGCAGGCCAGAAATATTCAATTGTACATACAAGAATTTATACCCTTTAAGAATTTCCATACATGTGAACTAGAAACTGACTTTACTTGGAATAATTGACTTACTTTCCAAATTTAATTTTAGGCGGGTCGCCAAATATTATTTGGCTAGGGGCGCACCCAAACCAAATACACAAATGTTGTGACATTAGAACTGATTTCCTCTTTGAAACCGGTCTTAGGACTGATTTCATCCATCCGAGCGATTGGTCAGTCTGACCTAACCATAGGATCACCATACTGTTATTGTTAAATCCCCATAATTTGTATAAAACTACCACAGAAAATTTGAATGTGCAATATAGTATGCCTTACTGTTTTGGTACATGCTTCATATGAGTTATCGTTACATGTATGAGACATACGTTCTGCTAATTTTCATGACCTTGCTAAAATGATGTTTATAACAAAATGTTCAACAGTGAAACATTCCCTTTAAATGTCAGCTCGTGTGTGAAAACTTGTGCGTGCAAGAGGCAGGCAGATTGTTTTCCCCACTGAGTAACAAGCCAGATCAAAAATAAGCTCAATCTAACCTCTTTTTTCATGATAACCTTGATGTAAATCCGGATATCATCAAGTGAACTGCTGAATGTTTTACATCTATGTATTAATCATGCATACTTCCATGACATTTGAGCTCAAAGTTTTATTTTTTTTTTCTTGAAATAATTTACTCACTATTTTGCTCCTAAATTTACTTGAAAACAAAGAAAACAGAAAAGAGCTTTGTTCTATATTACAAAAAGAAACAACAGTTGAGAGGAGGAGTAGTTTATATTTTGCAAGTGTAATTAGTAATAATTTCTCTGTGTTGTGGATGTAATACTATCAAAAACAAAACAAACAAAAACAATCAAAATTGTTTTTTGTTTCTAAAAGATAAAGTTATTTGGTGTCTTTTTTGTGTGTGGTTTTTGTTTATTTGTAATAATAATACATAAACAGAAACCGCACCCAAAAATACACACCAAAGCCAGGAGCTGTAGATTCATTAACTGTTATCCCTCAAACTTTTTAGTCTTCTGTGTTTCTTCTTTTAGTCATCTAATATATCAATGATTACATAGCGCAAGGGTTTTAAAACACTATTGGGCACATATATTTTGTTCAAGAATCAAGATAGACAATAAAATATGAATTAAACCTTCAAAAGGCATATAAAATTCAGACCTCCCCTTTTTAATCCTCCCTTTGACGCTTTTCTCACCTGAATGACGGGCAACCTTCGCATTATTTCATTGAAGATTATGATAATCTCCCCTTTGCCAAGAAATTGTTTAGGCACAATTCTTAGCGTGTGTGACTCATAATGATAGGCTTTTGGGATTATTCAGGCTAATGATTGTGTTTGTGTTTATTATTATTTTTTTATATACAGATAAAGGTTGTGATATTATTAATCGGAGGCAAAAGATTGATTATTGCACTTACTAGTTCACCATTGTATGTAGGAAATTTACATTGATAGTTGATTTGATCCATCAAAATTGAGTAAAAAAAAAAAAATCTCTTCGAATTTTTATAACTTCTGAAAATGTATTGACTTGTTGGACTATACATTGTATGGAGCCAAAACAAGTCTAAATTATTATAAAAACTGTTTCGGTAATTTTGAAATAGGAGACCATTTCACAGGCAATCCCTATCATTTTACATCACTCTTTTTGTGTAAAGAAATACAAGTTAGTTCATAAAGTATCATATGTTTTCATATCAGTATTCATAGCACTCTCTTTGAACTATGTTAAGATCTGCAAATCCCAAATGCACCTGCATGTACAAATGTAGAACCATTCCCCACTCCTTTTGGTACATAGAGAATTACCTTGAACATTTAAGGCAATACATGTCTATTTTTTACATGTACAAATGTTGTACAAAAAGTCATCCTCTTGGGGGAAAGTGTCAGTATAAAAGAGACACGCACAGACACCAATAACTCATAATTTTAGCACTGCCATTAAGTCACGTTATAACCTATTTTTAGTTGAACACATGTTACTTCTAATTGAAATGATATGTATAATATCCAGATCTCCTTATTCATCATTACATGATGTAGCAAATTATATTGTCATCCATCTTGTGGCTTTCTGTGTAGGTTGACCTTACTTTCACCCTTTCCACTGATCATTAATCAGTATGTGGGGATCAGAAAAGTATGCAGTGGTTAATTTGCTTTTCCTGACAAGCTCTGCATTTGTACATGCAGTAGTCATAAGAACCTGATGTATTCCAAAGCTTTGTAAGAATTACAAAATATGTATGGAAATGATTTATGTTGATTGCTATGTACATGTACAGCTGTATGTATACACAGTATTTGGCGTGGAATAGTTTTAACAATCACGTGCACCAGAGAAAATTGCATAAGGTTCATCCTGATTCCTTTCAGTATCTTGCCAGGTCCCCAATTTTCTCATTATAGTCAAAATATACCAGGTAGATCAATAACTTTTGGAGGATGTTACTAGCACCTGTATCATTATATCAATCGTTGCAAAGTCGATAAACACAACAACTCCAAGTATCTTGTAGTTTAAAAGTTCCATTTTGGTTGCATGGAGCTCATGTTTAGATTTCCCACATGTATTGTTGTAAGATTTTCCTCAGAAACTGAACATTGACATTTATTTACTTTTGGAGCTCCTTTTGCAATTTCCGGAGCTGTTTTGACCTTTAATTCCAAATCCATTTGTTTAAAAGTCTGATTCTCTGCTGTAGTAATACATGTCACTGTATTAGAGATTTGAGTTCACAATGTTCATTTAATAAATGTATGTGATATGTGCCCTTTAAAGGTCATGTAAACTTGTGGTAAGCCCTGGAAATCAATCTTTTTGTCAGATTTATTTGATTTGAGATCATAAATAGGAAGATAATATCAATAGCATCCTGGGATGTAAATTCTAACGATGGCAACCCGCACTACACATGTGTATTAAAGGACTGTGAGTAAAAAATATGCTATACACAGCATAAATTAATGTGCCAGGATCTATTGGGGTGGAGGGTCCTAGATTGTAGAGCCATCATCTAGCTTTCCTTGCATGCAGGTATTCACCCGAAACCATCATGATCATGGATAGAATGCCAAACGATCCGTTTACATACATGTCTTTTGATACATCTTTTGATACAAGAAGAACAACATGAGACTGCATGTATTTAACACTTTTCTTTCCAATTTCCTTTATATTCCTACCGAAACTGTTCATGAGCTTTAATGGATCTGTCTTGTCATTGTCATCTCTCCCTCAGGTGTCCTACCTCTCCTGCCTGAACAACCTCCAGCAGCTGTCAGTCATGAACAACCCTTGCGTGCTGATGGCCACACCCTGTTCATCCAATGCGTATCCTTTTCAATCAAAATTCATCTTAAGCCTCGGTCACATATGCCATTACGAACTGCTACGAACGCCGTACCAACGATTTTCAGACAATGGACATTCTGGAAGACAATAGAAAAACAGGGAGATCGTACGAAATTTTCGTTCGTACGAACCTGTGACCGTAGCATTAATAACAATGATAATGGTGTTTTCTTATGCAATAAGAACTAAATTATTCATACCCTTAACAAGTTCTGTAATTTTTCAAGTATGTGAAAATTGTATAGTATATGTCCGGTTTGTTTTTCTTGATAATGTAACATATTGAAGCTTACATCTAAAAGTATTCAACAAAGGCCCTAATTTAACCAGTCCACCTTTTATTCTTGAGTTACAAAACATCAAATTTAAAGCGGGTATTCAGTTGTTAAATGAAAAGCGCACATGTCCGTCACAATGTGACGCTCAACATTATGATCTTAGTCATAGCTGGGGGCCAAATATGTAGTGATCTGGCATTCAGGTTTACTCACTTACACCTGGGTGGAGAGTGGCAAAAGTGGATTAATGTCTTGCCAAGGACACGAGTGCCGGGCTGGGTATCAAACCCTCAACCCTTGGATTGAGAGTCAAGTGGATGAACCACTATACCACAACACCTCACACCTTGTGACATTTGCTCAGGTAACATCTACTTTGAAATTTGTTTGTTTGAAGATGTAGCCTATAAGTTACAATGACAATGTGTAAAGCTAGGTGTAGGGTCAGAGTTATGGTGAGGTACAGTGTCTTTTCCAGGTTTGAAATTTTGAATTTGCTCGGCGTAAAGGTTTCTTCAGATAAACTGCAACATTGTAAAATGAGCCAATCGAAACCACAAATGGGTAATTTTGCAAAGACATTGTGTTGTACAAAGCAATCCTTCTGTCAATCGGTGCATATTGTTTTGTGCAAAATTGCACGTGTGCATTGCAAACAAGCGACTGTGCAGAGAGGTGAAGAAAGCAACCAAAGTGTGAAAGTGCGTTGTACTTAGAATGGTGGAGAGATGTCACTTGGTAATTTTAACTCTCTTAATTCTTGCTCTCCCAATGTCTATCCTCCTCAGTCATCCAGAAACCACATGTCTGGATTCATAATACCTTTTTGATCTAACCCTGTAGATGTATGTGATAGAGGATCATAGAGCTGTGATTGTTAGGTGTGTCGGTCAAAGAGTGATTGATTCAATAATGCATGCGATCTATTTTAGTAAAATTAATTCTATTCAGTGAGTAGAACACAAATGAAAAGATCAGTTTGTAGTAAGCACATTGTACAAATTACTCGGCTTGTGATCCAATAAAGTGTAAAGATATGTCAATCCTAGAAATACTTTTTTTTTTCTGCAGCTTGGAAATATATGAGTACTCTTGCTCTCTGTTAATTAAAGTCAAAGATACCCATTTTATTTAATGAATGCACAAGTGACTGCCTTGTCATTCTTAAACTTATAATTGCTGCAAGTGCCTCCTTCTTCTCCATCAGTTCCATCTTTACGTTCCACCGTGACTGTCCCTCCCTCGGCCCAGCTTATTCCCCAAAGATGAGGGTTGCTTAGCAACCAATCTTGAAACAGGAAAGTCATCCCCCACCCCCATCCCAAGAGTTGATTAGAGGGGAGTTCCGTTCGTCCCACTCGCATAATTTTATCCCACGCCATGGTACGCAACCCAAATTTAATCTAACATCCTGGTTTTAATTGGTAATGGTCCCTGGATTCAAGTTATTCAGATTTTTTATGAAAGTTTACAGAAAACGGGAGAATGCTAGGAAATGTTGACAACAATTCATTATTTCTTTTTTTGGTACAGTATATTGTATCGCATCAACGATCATAATTTTTTTATAGTTTGTTTGAAAATCTTATATTTATTCAAGTCAAGTTAAAGAGACTTCCCAAGTCAAAATAATCTAAAGTTAGTCAAAAATATTGGGGGGAAAAAACAGTATAGACAAATTTGATTCTCAACTATTTTCAACTCTGAAAATATTTGTCGTCTATCTTTTGTTCCAAATCCTTAGCCTTAAAATGTTTTTTGTGTGTCTATTTCCCATTTTTCCATGAGGAAATAAAGGGAAAATACATGTAGTCTTGTTTTCTAGGAAATACCATAAAGATATAGAGATAAAAGACTAAAAATGTGTTTTTAGTATGTGAAAAATGGCCGTTGTTTTGATGTACAGTATTAATTTCATTGGCCTGTGATGAAAACAGATTATAAATACGGCAATAGAGAAACAGTTAGTTTTGTTTTAACTTGTAGAATTATTGGAAACATACTGCTTTATCAGGTCTATTTAATAGCCATTACATATACATGTACATGGAAATGGAGATCATAAGTAACAACATTTGAAGCTTTTTAGTTACAGGTAAATGTAGTTTTGCATACAATTCGCAATTTAGTCAATTATATAAAGTAATGCAGTGCTGTATCCGGCAGGTAAATTGAATTACTTTAAAATCTAGGACAAGGACTGCTTCAAGAACTAATGAGGCAATAAATCTAAGCGCCTCTTTCACACATGACACGACATAAAAAAGTTATTTGACATTTAAACTTATTTTCAATCTACAATTCCATATTTACCATCTACATGTACAATATTTATAGAAAAATGTTACTTTTGGTTTTCTGCATTTTGTGTGAATGAGGCGTTATGACGAAAATTTCCTCAGAAAGGGCAAAGTCACTGAAGATTATATGTTCATCATTCCTTTCTATATTGTGAAATGGGAACACCACCAGATCAATGTAGCCATCTACATGTATGTGCCTCAATGCTTTATTCTTTTAAGTCTCTGTATATATAATGCAGACCATCTGGTGTGTCACTGACTTCAATTGCTCACGTAACAGAACCAGGGGGTGTTTCACAAAGATCCTAAATTAAACTTATCTCTAAGTTGGACTTAACAATTATGGAAAGCCATTAGCATCCTTGAAAATATGTGGTAAAAGTTATTTCAAATGGCCTAAAATGTTGATTCATATCATTCATATTTTCTATTATCAAGGGAGATTTCATGTTCTTGATGTGGAATTTATGAAAAGTCTAAAATACTTGAATTTTTGCTTTTGAAGATATTTCATAATAAGGCTACAAATGGCTCTCCGTGATATTCAAGTCCAACTTAGAATTAAGTTTGACTTAGAATCTTTGTGAAACACCCTCCTGGACGTGCCTCCGGAAAACTGTACGAAACATGTGATTTCTTCAGAAAGGGCAACGTCATGGTATACTTTCTGCTCCAAGTTTTGTGTTTGGAGGAAATGGAAGAAAGAAAAGAATAAAAGAATGACTTTAAGAGAGAATGACGACACATGTCTCGTGGGATAGTCTCTTCCGAAGTTATAATGGTACAGCTTGTTGGCTGCCAACCAAGAGGGGAGTTCATACTCATTTTTGTAAGCTGTTGTTTGGCATGTGGCATAACAAAATCGATATTTTTGCAGTCATTATGAAATTCATATCTTACTTGGAACCTCCACATCAATAGACCCATTTACTAACATGTTCAAATTTATGGATGTTTTTTTCGTGGGGACCTAGTGACGAGTTATTCTATTAACCTGTTATTCATGAATAAACTGTAATACTTGGAATTCTGTCTGCGTAAATTACATTTTGCTATGTCAGGCAAGCCTTGGGCAAGCTTTCAGGTTGTCAAGAACAACCTTTGTTTAAAAAGTATGCATACAAATTTAAATATGAGTTAGTAAACCTGTCTATTGTGCAGTGACTGCTGATCTATCATAATTGAATATAAATGAAGCTTTTACAAGGACTTTAAAACATATTATCAAATCACAAATTTACACTAATGAACAAAACTGATAAATCATAGATTTGTCATTGTCAAGCAAGAGTCAAATATATGGGTTTTATTGCTTTATTTCATTGAATTTTGATTTTGGCAGAAATATCCCTCTGTATATCCAGTTCCCAATGCCTGTTTAGGCACATAAAACAAGCCATTCTAATTGCAAACATATTGTAACACAATTAAATTCTAAAGCAGGCGTCTATAAAAATGAAACTACTGCTTTAATATATTTCTCTCTGATTTTGTCATGAGCTATGAATAGTCATTCTGCCTTGCACAGACAACCTCATTTTTGTGACGTAACAGTAACAAACAAACGCAACAAATTTAGGAACAAGAAACTAGCCATTCTAATTGCAAACATAACTAATGTAACATATGTAGATTCTGGGACGGGGCTCTAAAATGAAACTACTGCTTTAATATGTATATATTCTCTACGATTTTGTCATGAGCTATGAATAATCATTCAGCCCTTCACAGACAACCTCATTTTTGTCACGTAAGAGCATTGTCTTATCAAGATAGAGACAAGAAAGCGGAAGACAATGTGTAAAACTTGATTCTGCAAGGGCGCAGTTTAAAGCCAACTGCACGTGACGTAAATTAGGTTTGGCATAGACGGCTGCAGTGTCTTTCTATTTCTATTAATAGCAAGGTTGTGGGGGAAAACTTGCATTTTTGATTATCTCAGTGAAACTGTGCAGTTTTTGAATGCAGTGTGTTGCATTGTTTCAGATTATTTATGGTGAAACCAAATGTGCTGTAGTAGGTAATAACAGAGAAGAAAATTAAGAACTGCATACATGTCTACATTTATTTCACAAATTGAAGGTACATGTAGCTATTTCTGTGAAGAAACATCACTTTCCATTCATAGAAAGGAATTGATTGATTCAGAAACAAAAAATAAAAAATATTTTGTAAGTGTCTTGATTCAAGCTGGATGAAATCTTATTAAAAGTACCAATATAAATACAAGTATTTTGTTCTGTATGTTAGGTGTTTGTCGTAATAATATAGTTAGGATATCAGCTACATGTACCAAGTTACTTCTGTAAAGAGATTTTGTAAGTTTAAAAACAGTGACTTGTGAGTAAACTAGTAAAAAATAGGGCTTACACAGAACTAAAATCTATTAGCCCATTAAATGCTGGATTAATTTTTTTTTATCGAGTAGACTTTTATACATTTTAAGAAAAGTTTAAAAACTTGCTGATTCTTCTAGGAATTATCATTTGTTGTCTACGAATTTGAATATATTTCTAAAATGATTAAAAAGTAAATAATGGGAAAGAGAGAAAGGGGGCGGGGAAGAGAGAAAAGAGGGCAAAAATAATAAAGGGCTGAAGCGAAAACAAATTAGTTCAACATGTGAACTTTTACTGACGCAAGAAATAGATGAAAAAAATATTATCCTCGCTGCTTTTTTGTGTGGTTACGAAACAAGTAACCATGGAAACGCATGTAGGTAATTCCTGATGTAGAAGATCATGCATCAGTGGTTTGAAACCCTGTAAGGGCAGGCAGGAAAAGTCATGAAAACATTTAGACAAGAGTTTTCGTTGCTATGGATATGGCACATATTCAAACACCTGAAACTTGAGATGGCTGAACGGAAACGCAAACCCACACAGTGGAGTTTCGCCTGGTAACTATGACAGCCCCGCAGGCACTGTTAGGTAGAAGAGATCTTCATTTTAGAAATTGATGCGATGTCATGCAAATTATACATTGTAAATGTACATGTATAATTAGGGAAAATGAATATGCAACCTTGCATTGTCTACCTTTGAGGCTTTGATATATAGGCAATAATTGTTTCCCCATTTTAAGATGTGGTACAGTGAAACCTGTATATAAAGACCGGTCAAGGGAGATCAGAAAAGTTGTCTTTATATCCAGATTGTGTTTATGTACAGGTTCCTTTATTTCATGTCCCAATGAGAACCATTTTCTATGGAGATGAAAAATGTGGTCTTTAGAGATAGGTTGTCTTTATACACAGGGGTTACTACAACTTCATGCAATTGAAAGTGATTTCCATTGCTTGTATCATTTGTGTCTGGAGTTTCTACAGGAGTTTCTTAGTGATCTATGATTCTCTCCTTTCTAAAGCTACGTAGTCTGCTTATCTCTGACACTCCATCTGTCTCCCTCTCTTTCTCTAACAATATCCATCTCTTTCTCTTTCATTCTCTGTATGTCTCTTTGTGTCTTTGTCTTTCATTCCTGCGTCTATCATTAATGCTCTGTTACTCTCTAAGCCTTTCTCCAACATTTACTTTCACTTTCTATCATTCTTGATCTCTCTCAGTCACTGTCTACCTCTTTCTGTCGGTCTGATCTCTTTGTTTCTACAGTAAATTGTATCTGTCTTTATCTTGATCTCTCTCTCTCTCTGTATCTATATGTATATCTGTCTCTATCTTTCTCTGTTGGTCTTTATCTTGATCTCTATCTCTCTCTCTCTCTCTCTCTCTCTGTATCTATCTGTATCTCTGTCTCTATCTTTCTCTGTTGGTCTTTATCTTGATCTCTATCTCTCTCTCTCTCTCACTGTACATGTGTCTCTCTCTGCCTATCTGTGTCTCTATCTACAAAACATGTAACTTTCTCTGTTGGTCTTTATCTCTCTCTATCTCTGTCTGTATCTCTCTCTCTCTCTCACTGTGCATGTGTCTCTCTCTGCCTATCTGTGTCTCTATCTACAAAACAAGTAACTTTCTCTGTTGGTCTTTATCTCTGTCTATCTCTGTCTTCATCTCTCTCTCTCTCTCTCTCACCAGTCACGATGTCTGCACTCCCGAGCGAGACCAGAAATCCCAATTACAGACACACCAAAGCAGATTATCCCTAACCCAGAAAGGCAGAACCATCTACATGGATTAGTTAATAAAGGGTGTAGTTATTTTCGGTTCATTACAAATACATATTGACAGATACAATCAGTAGGTAGACATCGTGATTTGATTTCTGCTACCGACGACAAATGCAAAGTACAATCGAAATAAATCAAGACGTTTGCCCAGAATCGCAAGGTATTTGAATTCAGCCTTTCAGGAAGGAATGATTTCTGAGCTGTATTTTCAAATCTAGGCTAATATGGAGTGAAGGACAAATGTTTCATATTGCTCAGTCTTGGAAAGTATGAAAATGTTTCTCTTTATTTACAGGTACATGTAGATATGTACATTGATACATGTAAAGTTATGCTAAATTATCAGCAGCCTAGCGTGCCCCACCCCATTTTTGTATGTTCATTACTTATGATATCATCATGGTCATTTAGTATTTGATAAGAAGGAATTTAAATGTAGAATAGAAACTTGTATCTTGATATCATACTCAATTACTCATGTACATGTACATCCATTAAACCATTATTTGACTTAATGATGTGTAATGAAATACTACAACAGTAAACATTTAGCATCATCATTTTTGGGGCAAGCATGAATTCAGTTGCCAAAGATATCAGTCATTATATCTTTGAATATCCATTCTTATTTCAAATCTTTCCCAAATACTTTTTTAAAACTGAATTGATATCTGTAAAGTGTTAAGGGACAGTATGAAATGTATCAGGTGCTATATAAATCCAGAATATTATCAGTGACATAATGTATGAACATACATGTATATTTTTTGAAGGGATTTCTGAAAAGTGCTAAGAGACAGTATCAAATGCTATAAATGTTGGATATTATCAGTGACATTATGTATATACATGTATTTTTAAATGAATTCCTTAACCCTAAGCTTCAGATCACCTTTCAACAGTGGGTTTGACTACAGACCTTACATCGTCAATTGGTCTCCGTCCCTACACATCCTAGACGGTTACGCAATCACACACAAGGAAAAGTAAGTACTTCATCTACTTTTTTTTTAATTCGGGAAAAAGAACTAGCAAAATACACTGGTTTACAGCATGTACAGTGAAACCTGCCTATAAAGGCCACCCAAGTTAGAGAAGAAAAGTGGTCTTTGTAGACAGGTTCCTTTAGTACATGTTTCAATGAGAAACAATTTTCAAGGGAAACAAACTGGGAAAACACACTAGTTTACATGGACAGTGAAACCTGTCTATAAATACCACCCAAGGGAGACAAGAAAAGTGGTCTTTGTAGACAGGTTCCTTTAGTACATGTTTCAATGAAAAGCCATTTTCAAGGGAAACAAAAAATGTGGTCTTTGTAGACAGGTGGTTGCTAAACCAGGTTTGACTCAACCTACATGTAGTTTACGTTGCTGTTGCTTATTTGAGCATAGTGAAACATCCCTAATTATTGACATGACTATGTAGGAGAGGATACAGATGTCAGGAGCCATAGCATATACATTGTCAAACCTGTCTATTAAGGCATTCAAAGGAAACACAATAAGTGGCCACTGTAGACAGGTGACCTTTCTAGACAGGTTCATCAACACATGTTTTCTCCTAGAGGAAGCTAGGCAACATGGGTGACCAATTAGACAGGTGGCCTTTATATAGAGGTGGCCGCTATTAGACAGGTCTGACTGTATACAATTTTTATTGATGAAGTTTGTAAGAATTACAAGTGTATAAAGTGAGAGCAAAATTTGATAATTGATTATAACTCGGGCTTCAGGCTTTACTTCATCGCAGGAGTATGTGTCATAGAACCTCCTGGCCATGTTGTCATTGTCATTAGGTATGTTTTCATCAGCTCAAGATTGCCAAATAGCCCCCTATTTCTGATTTCGGAAATAAGCCCAAAGTTACAAATCGCGTCATCAGCTCGAGACTCAAAACTTAAGCTCGAGAAATTAGCTCAAGATATTTTGCTCAGAGTTCGCGCATAGTGCAAGTCTTCGGGCTGGTGAAAACGCACCTGACAAATAGTGGGATATTTTGCAAACTAGCCTAAGATATCTTGGGATGATTATCTCGACCAAATATCCCGCTAATTGCAACTGCGGGCTGATGAGGACGCAAATTAGCTGGATAATTTGCGATCGGTATAGTTAAAATAGCGGGTTATTATGAGCTGATGATGACAGGCCCATTGATCCTGCAGACAATGCGGTGTCAATGACTGGTAGGTCACTGTAGCGAGGTGTGTGTGTAACCGCTGCAGCCTAATGTAGTACCCATGCACTGCAGACACCCCCTCATTGTGCGGCTAAATGAGCTCATAATCAAATTAAACCAGTCTTCCTTCTTCTAATTGTGAAATACTAGTAGTTCTCTGTCCAAATATTGTCACTGGATCCGGTGCTTACCGGTAGCCAATTTCTAAAACTGGTCTTTGTCTTCCTTTGAAAGTCTGAAAGAGATTGTTCTTTGTCCAAACCATGTTGTGGTGTACAGTGGACAATTAATGCTTGGGTGGCATCTGGCTTACTAGATGGATGAAATGTGAATAAACTCTGCCAGTTTTGCTAGCTTGCTCGTGACTCGCGTGACTTTCCTTGCTGCTGTGTATTACATGCAGAACAGTGACAAATCGCGCATGCGCACAACGCGTACAATTTACACACAGCAAAACAGAATTAGCAATCACCAACAGATTTTAATTGGTTTTTCCAGCAGTATAAATAATAGTTTGAAAAAACAATGGTTTTTAGAATGGATTATTCTGCAAAATAAGTGGGGGGGGGGGGGGGGGGGGTAGTGAAGCATTTGCAATTTAAATCATGTATGATAAAATTCATATCCGGACACCTACCCCCTGGACATTCACCACTCGGATAACCATCCCCAGTCAACTGCCCCCTAGGGCATCCACCCTCTAGGACGACTACCTCACGGGACAACTACCCCCTAGGACAACTATCCCCCGGAAAAATACCCCCAATGACAACCATCCTCTAGGACAACTATCCGGGGGGGGGGGGGGGGGGTGGATGTCGAGGAGGTAGGTGTCCTAGAACCGATAAAATTTTCTGAGCAATATGTAAAATCCCAATCTAGTCAATGGGATCAGAAATTACTGAAGGAAGCCGTCATGGACACGTGACAGCTCAATTGGGTCTGTATTCCTACCAACATACCAACTACATGTAACTCCTAACAGACATTACGCGATGTCAGCCAGCTCTCTCCCCGTCGACCTGTCCTGATCCATCATGCAGTCACTGCATGCCGGTCTCTAGCTCCGTAGACTGTTGGTGTTTGCGGTCGAATGCAGGAAACAATCGATTCAATCGTTCTGAGCCACGGGACCCCCATTTACACGGTGATTCATAAGGAATTGACAGTGTGACAACAACGGCAGAGACAGAGAGAGGGAGAGGGAGAAGAGAGAGGGAGAAGGGAGAGACAGACAAAGAAAGGGTGAACAAGTGAGAGAGAGAGAGAGAGAGAGTTGATAGAAAAGACAGAAAGACAGAGAGAGACAGAGAGAGAGAGACAGACAGAAAGAGAGATGCAGAGAGAAAAAGAGAGACAGAGACAGACAGAAAGACTCGTGATGGCATAGGATCTCAGCTCTCTGTGCGAAGGAGCGTTCATGGCTTTCATGGCCCTTGATCGTGGGCAAGAAAGCTCAGAGAGTATTACTGTACCCACGTGGGATTAGATATGTGGGACCCAGCCCATCCTACGCCCTAAAAGTGTATGAGGGGGATTTAGGGAGGGGATGATTCAAGCTCTCCGTATCACATCACACTGCTCTATACGTCAAGGCCACACAAGGCTTTAATCCATCTCTAATACAGACATTACATGTAGTCAGTTCCAGTGTTGTAGGCTGATGGTTGTCTATTAAAGAGGTATCGTCGTACACGGAGACTATGGAGACTACGAAGAAAGTTATATGCAGAGACTATGAAGATAGTGTGAACCTTAGTCGTATCACACACGAGAATTCTGTTATAGCTGTGATGCAGTGTAATGATGTTGGATGTATTCCTTGTTAAGACGTAGTGTATTTCACAATCTGATGTAATTAACGTTGTTTTGAATTATATTTCATTATGTTAAATTATTTTCGTTCTCTTAAGTTTAATGTACTTACCTTGTTAGGCGCCTTGAGCATCTCTTGGGGTGGATATGTGTGCATTATAAATGTTGTTATTATTATTATTATTATTATACTGGTTACCAGACGGAACACAAAATAACCTAATTTCTTTGAGTTGCCCTTAAGTTTGGCTAGGGATGTTTAATAGGCACTAGCAAGATTCCTGACTTTTTGTAGAGCGCTAGGAGTGTCAAGTCTGACAGACATAAGTGCAACACAAGAACCCACTGTTATTATCATATATTCTGTCTCTGCATTTCATCATTCTCACACTATCTTTAGCGCCATTTTGCACTTTTGACCTTCACATTAGTATTCAAACAGGTCTAACACATGTATTTCTGCAAGCCCCACTTTGTTGCAACTTCTGCAGCTATAATTAAGGTGACCTGTCACCGGCATTGCAAATTACCCCTTCCCCTCTTAACTCTGTCACGCACTGAGATCAGCTGCCATTGGCGCTGCATTTTTTTTCCCCACAGAGGTGCAGTTCTTTTCCGTTTTCCTTGTTTTTTGGGAGCAAGGACAATATTGAAATTCAGACATCCTTTGAAGACCTGATACATAATTGCTTCACATTTGTACATGTTATGATCAGTTTGTATGTTTGTATTTGTAGTCTAAATGCTAAATGCTGCATTAAGTTGTCTAAAGTATGAAAGAAAGTCATATTTTTTGACCCCACTTTCAGGTAGTGTGTCATGTTTACCATCCCACCTTCACTTTTGTGAGTTTAAATACCCAAAGGCTAAGACAATATGCACGCATGTCATGCAAAGGACAAAATCTGTCTTTTCTCCCTTTGTTGAATGTGTAAATTAATAGTTAATACAAAGAAGGAATTTCATGGTGAAAATTAAGGTTGTATAATTAATAATAACAAAATTGAATGGCTTTTCTTTCATGGGACACTGTGTACATATATCCTACTCGCTTCAAAAATATTGAACTCGTTGTGCAGGCTTGGGAAATGTGCTTGTGAGATAGCTTGTGAGATATACCCCTGTATCCCACTCAAGGCCATTCAGCTCTGCAAGGATCTATTCTTATCCTTAATGGTAGTGCTGGACATTGCCTTGAACACTCTAATATCATATATTCTCAAACCCTGAATATATTCAAATCCTAACTTAAAAGTACCTTCTACACAATCTTTAATACCTCCGGTAGTTCATTTACTTCAACTGAATTGTTATTACTATTAATTAATTTGTTTTGTTTTGTCTTCTTTTCCAATATGAATTAAAGATTTACTATTACAAACATGGGGTGACGGTATGTTATAAATTCATCACTTTTAATTATCCACACATTGACATTAATTTGTTTGAAGTCTAATCTTATTCTGTACTTCTAATCTTGTTCCTGTTTATTTTGTTATTTTTAAGGGTTTATTGTGTATATATTGTTTAATATTTTGTATGGAAATGTGGAAATCTACCGTATCTACATGTATCTATCTATCAGTCTATAGTTCACCCAGACATTGGACAAAGCCCTCCTCATAACATTTCCATTCTCTTCTGTCTCTAGCTATCCTAGTCCAAGCGGCCGTTCCCATGTATGATGTTAGGTCATCTCTCCATCTTCTCTTCTGCCTTCCTTTTTTTCTCTTTCCCATCCTTGGTTGCCATTCTGTTAAACGATTTGTCCACCTATTGTCCTGAAGTCTTGTGGAAATTAATCAATTCAATTCAATTCAATATCTACCACACTTGTACTTGCAGCTTGAAAGCGGAGTGGTTGTACAGTCAAGGTAAAGGGAGATGGTACCACCCTGGACAACACGTACAACTCGTGCAATACCTCAACAACACATGCCCTCTCACAGTGGTATCAGAGGTAAGAAACATATCTCAGAGTTACCTTGATTGTGATGATGGTGGTGGTGGTGGTGGTGCTGCTGCTGCTGATGATGATGATGGTGATGGTGATGATGATGATGATGATGAGGAGGAGGATAATGATGATGATGATGATGATGATGATGATGATGATGATGATGATGATTACAGTGATGGCAATAATCAGGAGGAGGAAAAAGATGATGGTGGTGATCTATTCATTTGTAAAAGCTACATGACACGGTATAGAGTACCAACCTATTGTACAGTGCACAAGACAAGTCATAGAATATTTTTAATCCTCTCACACCTATAACTTAATATGCAATACCTCAGCAATACCTCACATATAAATGTAATACCCCAGCAATGCATGCCCTTTTACAGTAGTGTCAGATGTAAGCAACACATGTTACTTCTACCAGTATCTAACATGATGGAAACTACAACTTTTAAGTTCAGGTTCAAAGGAATGGCATGTTCTTAACCGTTCTGGGGTTAAATTCTCACCTTATGATACAACATCAACATTTTCTTGTAAACATTTCCGTTCAGGTTCATATTGTCATACTTTGATGTAGTGAATATCATCATGTTTCTTGTGTTTATTTCATCAGACACAGGCAAAAGAAGATGAGCGATTGATGAGGATCCTCCAACAACAGAAGAAATACCAACAATTGCAACACCCCTTCCCAGTAGCAATAGGTGGTGTCGACCCTGCCCAGGCACAGCTCCCATCCCCGTCCCCTTCCACCTCACCCCAAGCCCAAGCCCAGGCCCAGGGCCAGGCCCAGGGCGGGGCACAGGGACCCTCCACCCAATCATCATCTCTCCCCTCCACCCCATCGTCTTTCCCCTCCTCACCGGTAGGCAACGCCCCTGCTGGGTCGACCATGCGCCCCACGCGGCTCTCGCCTACCAAACTGACCCCCTCGATGCCCGGTCAGAAGGGTGGTAACGGGGGCCAGAAGTCTCCTACCAAGCGGATGCCTTCACCCCTGAGGAGCCCCTCTCCGTCTAAGGTGAGTTTTCCAAATCATAGTTAAAATTGTTGGCTTTATAAAGGCCACCCATGGGAAGGATATTAAGTGGTCTATAATAGACAGATGCCTTATATTATAGGTTCTCAATGCCAATGGCCTTTATGAAATTCAATTCAATTCAAATAAACATTTATTTTCTTCCATTCAATTTCACAACATATTTTTGACATCTGTTCAAACAGATGCAGATGCAGGTTCCAATATGGAACGCTGTTCAAGGGAAACTGTGAAAAGATTGTCTTTACAGACTGCTAAAGATGGTACCATAGGAATTAGATGATGGTAAGATTTAGGACTGATGGAGAATAGCTAGTCCTTTGAGTTCTGTGGATTTCAGCGCTACATCCCAATCGTAACATCAGCTGTCACTTAGTGAAATAACAGTCCTATTACATCTGTGTCTCATTCTTTAAACAACGTCTTCAAATGTTGCGAGCTATGTCATTTAGTTACTTCGCGAAATGCTTGGATGGATTATTCTTGAAAGAACATCTATTGAATAGAATTTAAAGATAGACGGCGCTATAGAAATGCCTATTATTATTATTATTATTGTTATTATTATTGTCATATACATGTCCATGTATTTCATCAACCACTGACTATTTCTTAAGTACATTGTGACTACTTGTATTGAAATCATTAATTGGTAATAACGCATAACTATTTATTTAATTACCTGTAGTTACTTAGCCCAGGTGCTGCATGGCCGTCCGATAGGAATGAGAACTCCCAACTCCATCGGAACTTCAAGCCGGTGGGAGAGCACTCACCTCCTGCAGGTGCTGCAGATGTCTTTCTACAAGACATTGAAGGTATGCCGTTGTGATTATTTTCCTTCCAGCAGGGCTTTATTCTTACTTATTTCAGAGTGGGCCTAATATAAATACATATTGTTCCAGTCTCCTGATAAAAAAATATGTGTATAGTGAGAATCTGTAAAATCAACCTAAACAAAAATAAAAAGTTAACCCGGGATCGGTGGGCAATTTAGCCTTGGTAAGCTCTAAAAGATCTCTAGTAAATTGAGAAGAGCTCTGGTAAAAAAGACCAATAAAAGACTTAACCCTATTTCTACAGCACCCCCAGTCATGGAACATGAACGTTCCATGACCAGTGTGTGTGTGGCTATACAATAACATGCTGTAGAAATACGGTACGGTTACATTAGTGGATTACACTTCTACAACACCAAATTCTGAAGGAGCTCCCGCCAACAGAAATTTACTTTAAAATACTGCTACAGCACTCCATTCACACATATTTCATAGGGGGACTGGGTTTTGTTTGTGGAAATGGTCCGTATGCATGAGCTTCTGGTTAATGTTTTGAAAGTTTTGGGGTCTGGAGACTGTGGAATTAGATTTTAGGAGTCCTGTGGACTGGGTGCCTGTTAGGTAGGGATCCTGGGCATCGTTTTCACGAAACCGTCATAAGTACAGGTTCACCGACATCCCATCAAAACAAACTTAAAATTTAATACACGCTTTTTAATGTGTTATCGGCGAACTTGTACTTCGGATAGTTTTGTGAAACGCTGCCCTGATTTTTGTAATCTTGAAGTGATGGTTTGACTTTTTATGTAAAGCGTAGGTATATTGGGAAGAAACCTGTATCTCCTTAGTGAAGCAGTGAACAGTGAGGATGCAGGCTTGAAATAACTTTTACAATGCCAACAGATAATTTGCAGTGCAACATTTGTGTCATGAACACCATCATCATCATTGTCATCCTCCTTATCATGATAATCATGATCATGATGAGCACTACCACCACAATCTTAGTCATAATCATCACAGTCATCACATCATCATTGTACATTCTATTATCTTCTTTGTTATTAGTTTCAAGGTACCGGTATGATATATAGAAAGTTGATTTTGTTAATGTCTGATTTGCTTAGTTCATGTTTTTTCTTCTTCTCTTATTGATAAATCAGTGTAGAATACTGTAAATTGAGTATTTCTCCTGTATACATGTACGTGTATCTCTCTGAATATATTAGACACTCTTGAATGAGCTTGGTCCTATAATTCTAAAGTTTAAAAAATGTTTGCAATGTTTGTGTTACATGTAGATGGTGAAATCGATCAGCTGGGACCCCTTGCATCCTTCCTACCTCACCATCCATCCATGCCTAGAGAAGCACAACAAACCAGACCCAGCACGGCCCCATCCCAACAGCAGCAGCAGCATCCACAGCACCATGCCACCAAACACAGCAAGGCCAAGCCCAACGCGGCGTCGGAAGAATACACCGACGTACACCCGATGAGGCAAATGTCCCACGGGATCACAGATACCGCGAGCTTCGCGTCCCAAGTCAGAGCTCAGCTGGAGAAGACGCAGAGCGGGGGCGATGCCTCGTCCCCCGTCTCCAAGTTCCAGGCGTACGAGGACCGCCCGGTGAAGTCCCTGGCTACCAACATGCTCAAGAAGCAGCTGGAGGGGGGCGGGTCTGGCGGGCGGGTCGCGAAGAAGGGGAGCCAAGCAACCCTTCGGCAGTCGTCGAGCCTCCCCTCGACCCCGAGCCCCAGACACTCGTCGTCGAGCCTCCCAAGCACCCCCACGCCCCGCAGCCCTCACGACTTCCACCACACGTCCAAGGCAGGAAGGGAGAAGGGCAGGAGTCATCTAGGGAAGCAGCGAGGGGGAGGGGGTAGCAGTGGGGATCTCAGGGGAGCATCTTCAGGCTCGAAGGCTGATCATGGCAAGCACGGCAAGGAAACGGCCAGCTCCAGGAAGCAGGGGAAAGGTCAGAGTGCCAGACACTGGGAGGTCAACGGCAACCCAGACTTTGAGAGGTATGTATCCAAGAGCTTGTTGTGATCAGTCTGGAATGAGTTTACCTTTCAGGTTGTCTTGGGCGGTGTCAACGCTGACTTTGTAAGGAGTCTGAATTTTAATGTTAGGGTGCATGAATGTTGTTGTTGTTGTTGTTGAGATTAATGGCGTTTCCATCGTCATTGGATGATTTTCGCATGAGGCTTGAACCCCTTGTTAAAATTTTTGAAATTCTGGGTGTCCAGGGCAGCGTTTCTTGAAACCGTCATAAGTACAAGTTCACCGACATCCCATTGACATGCGTGTATTAAGTTTAACACGCGTTTCAATGGGATGTCGGTGAACTTGTAGTTATGACGGTTTCGAGAAACGCTGCCCTGGTATAGATTTAAGGCACCCATGTGTCCTGGGCATTGGCTTGTGTCAAGATCTGTCTTGCAAACTGTGATATCCTCCTGTGCACTTGTTTTTCTCTCTTACTTTTATGAATAAAATAATACAGAAACCGCAGATATTAGTATGGAGGAAGAACAAAATATATCATGAATCAGTAATTTCTTCAATTTTAGGGACAGGGATGGTTTCTTTTCTCTTGTTTGTTGTTGAAGGTAGCCAAATTTGCATTATTTTAGAATGAAGAAGATTTATTTATAGAATGCATGTATCACTCAAGCTATGGAGGAAAACAAGAATTCATGAACCATAGTAATTTCACAAATTTTAGGATAAGATGTCTATAAGGTATCAATTGATTCAACCAAATATTCATTATTTCAGAGAGCAAAGGATTGTTTCTCAGGAATGTTTAACCTTATACCTTGGCAGCAAAAAGTGATGAGATGAATGTGTGATATTTTAAGGTCTGGGAAGGGAAGATAGCTCCTACCTTGCCTCTGGCCGTACTGGAAACCCATGGATATCCTGATTATGGTGCAGAGGGCCTTCCCTCATCAGCTCGAGTTTGCCAAATAGCCGAATTTCAGACTCAGGATATTATCCAGAAGCTCGTAATTGCGTCCTCACCAGACCGATACGCTCATCCCAAACTAGCTTAGACAGGTGCAAATTAGCCCGCTATTTCCCAAATAGCTGGATATTTTGGAACCAAAACCTAGATTTCTCAGGATGTTTTTTCAACCAAATATCCCGCTAATTGCAACTGCGGCCTGATGAAGATGCAAATTAACTGGCTAATTTGCAATCGGGGTGGGGGGGGGGGGGAGGGGGGGGGGGGGGGAGTGTTTCACAAAGACTAAGATCAACTTTAAGTTGGACTTACATTAACTATGGCAGGCTATTTATGCCACTGGTTGCTCTCTCCATTGGTCTCTCAATTTTGATCTTTGGAAAATATTTTTTCCTTCAATAATGAACTAACAAAAAATGTAAATGCTGTATATTTGTACGTCCCTTGAGAAACCTATGCCAGTAAAGGATGAGAGAGAAAAGTGGCATGAACAGCCTGCCATAGTTAAGTTCAACATAAAGTTGATCTTAGTCTTTGTGAAACACTCCCCTGGATAGTTAAAATAGCAGGTTATTTGGCAAATTCGAGCTGATGACGACAGGCCTAGAGAGGATGCCATCGAGAGCTGTGTTGTTGTTGGCCGGCGGAATGTTTGCGGTCTCTAATCGTCTCGTTCCTTTGGCGGGATATGGGTGATGAGGGAACGGGGCATTGTGATAACATGACGACTGTTTGCTCGGTCTGAAATAACAGTCTCTTTTTCAAGGGGCAGGGGGAAGGAGAGTGGTCATGATTTATTCAATCTGTGTGATATGTTGTTTTTTGTTAGAACTCTCCATTATTTGCAGGGCTGTGTGTGGTGCCAATGACAGTTTAAAAGTCTAAATTTACCAGAATTATACCAACAGTTTCCTATGAAAGATTCAGCATGATGCCGTTTTGTTGTTGTTGTAATATTCTGGAGGTGACTCCCTAACAAATAACCATTATTTTTAGAAGCACCTTGTCTATATTTAACTAAAGATATCTGTTCTTTGGGATATCGTATTTCATGCCACATTTGATTGTTAATGCAGCATTCTTTACGATTTTGTATCAGTTTATCGTCATTTTGAAAGTACTACCGTAATGGTTTAGTATATCTGGTTAGTTCCTAAATGCTTAACGTACCATAAAAACTGGATGGATTTAAGTGATTTTTCAAAGATTGTTCTTTGGAAACCATACCATTATTCCTGAAATATTAGCCCAAATTTAATATTGGATCTCTGTTGTAGAAACTCTGCAACCCACGCCTTAAGCCATTCCACATACATGTACATTGTATGATACCATTGACCGCCTACCGCCTTCAAAAGCCATTGCGGAAGAACAATTATTTTTCACTCGATGAATGAATGTCAAGGGGGAGGGGTGGTGAAAATACTTTGCTCAACAAGGGTCCTTAAGGGTAATATGTCTCTTTCTTACAAGAAAAAAAATACAGAAATGCAAAGTGCACTTTGCTAAAAAAAATATTTTGCCACGTTTCTTGGAACATGTTACTGTGTCAAGTGAAAAGGAGGCTTATTGCTGTCAAGAAATTGTATAATTATCATTTCCAATTTATTTCAATTTTCCCAGCAGACCTGAAGCGGAGCAGATGACCGCTCAGGAGGCGTGGGCAGGCGGGGGTAAAGAAGAGAGCAAGGACGGGGCCGCCAGCACTATACAGTCCAACTGGAGGGGGCACCATGCCCGCAAGGGGGAGGAGAAGGCCGGCCGCGCCCAGAAGCAGAGGGTGGAGGAGCACATCAAGTATCTCAATATGGAGCTCGACAGGTAAAATTGCCATGGGTGATTGATTTTGGGGGCTCTTTTGGGCATTTCGGGGCTAATTCACCTGAGCCCCTGTGTACTTTTCCCCTGGATTGAAAGGGATGACAAGTTGTAGAAAGGATGTTGGCGTCGTGGCATCCGATAGGTAGCATACCGTATTGCGAAATATCAGGAATTGAATATCATTTTTTTTAACACACAAAATGTTTATGTTTGTTTTGTTCTGTTTGCTTTTGTTAGGGGTGGAGGGGGAAGGAAGTCTCCTATCAATGGGTAAAAAAAAAAAAAAAAGGAACACCTATATTCATAAACTTACCCTCAATTTGTTTCATGTACAGGACGCGTCAGATGTACGAGCAAGAGAAACATCTGAGAGAGCTGCAAATGGAGGCTCTAAAGCTTCTATGGAACCAGGTAAGTCTCTCATTTACATGATTTTCATTTGTCCATGTTCTAAAACCAAACCATGGACCCATTCTCATTCTTTTGGCGGATGCATATTGACTACATGTACTATGAGAAAGCTTGATCTTGCAAATTAAATTTACAGTGTCAAGTCAGTTTTTGCCTATTTCTTGATACAATTTGGTTCTTACTAGGAGAGAGAGAGATGGAAAGAGAGTGAGATAGAGATTGAGAGAGAGTAAGAGAGAGAAAGAGAGAGAGATAAAAGAGGATTGGATCAAATTATTTGTAATCATAGTAGCTCTATTTAATGTTCTGATTTCATGATGAAATGTACAATGAAAATCCTTGATCACATATTGACATTACAAACTAGTCAACTTTTGCCCCCTTTTATGATGCAATCTTGGTGTGACAAGGAGAAAGAGCAAGAAGTGTAGTGGAGAGAGAAGAGGAAGGTGGGGAGAGAGAGTGAGAGAGAGAGAGGTGAGAAAGATAGAGAGAGATAGTGAGTGAGAGAGAGAGAGAGAGAGAGAAGAGGAGAGAATAAAAATAATTTGAATCATAGTTAGTACAACTGTAGCTCTATTTGATGCTCTGATTTTATGATGAAATGAACTACGAAAATGCTTGATCATACATCTACCTGTACATTTATATTGACATTACAAACTCTGGTAAAATTTTGCCCCTTTCCTGTGCAATCTTGATGTGACACGGAGAAAGAGCAAGAAGTGTAGTGGAGAGAGGAGAGGAAGGTGGAGGGAGAGAGAGAAGAAGAAGAGGAAGGTGGAGGGGGTTAGATAGAGAGAGAAAGGTGAAGCGAGAGAGAGAGAGAGAGGGAGAAAAGTGGAGAGAGAAAGAGGAAGGTAGAGAGAAGAGAGAAAGGTGAAGAGAGAGAAAAAGAGAAAGGTGGAGAGAGAGAGAGAGAGAGAGAAAGAGAGAAAGGTGAAGAGAGAGAAAAAGAGGAAGGTGGAGAGAAAGATAGATAGAGAGAGAGAGAGAAAGGTGAAGAGATGGAGAAAAAGAGGAAGGTGGAGAGAGAGAGAGAGAGAGAAAGAAAAGGAAGGTGAAGAGAGAGAGAGAAAGAGAGAGAGATAGAGGAAGAAAGGTGGAGAGGAAGAGTGAGAAAGAGACTGAGAGTTGAGTGCTAAACCAAAACTGCTGACTCTCGCTCAGGAAATGCCTTCACTCTCAGGGGGGAAATGGCCGCAAACATTTTTACTGCTCCTACAGGCTGCGTCCATCTATAAATAATCAATCTCTAATTATAATTTCTGGCAGATATAATCTTATTAGGCCCCTGTGACCTTAAAATAACTCCCCAAGGACCCCACCTAGACCTAGATATATAGTACCCTTGTTCCTAGAACGTCTTGTGATATAAAGTTTGAGGAACTACAATTCTTTTTTTCTTGGGTTTTATGGTGCACGTGGAGTTCATCACGATTATTTACATTTGTTGTAGTGTTTTTAAACTGTAATTTGTCATTATACCTTGCTTTGAAAAACCTGTGTGTTTCTGTGTTGTACAGTATATACTGCAATTAAATCTCTTGTTTAAAGAGAGCCAAAACAGATTGTTTGATTGGGGGTTTTGTTGCTGCCCATGAATAATGTTTTAGATAGCAATTATGATTGTAATACAGTAAAGACAGATCCATAATAAATTTGATTCATATAGCTCTTTTTGACATTTTAACATAATTGATTTTAAACTTATTTAATTCAGTGCGATGGATTTTACTTTATTTAATTGCACTTTTTCAAAAATCCAATCTCATTTGAATTTTGATGTCCTGTTTCACCCAATACCAGTGGAAAGAGTTAGATTTCTTTCTTTTTGTTTGCTTTCATTGTTTCATTTTTAAATATTTTAAACTTAATTCTATATCATTTAATGTTTTTCACTTATCGATAACTTGCATGTTATTTCTTTACTTATAATAGAATTTCTATTTGTTTGTTTTCATTTTTTGAAATTTGTTTATTAATTTATTTATAATTATTATTTTGTTAAACTTTATTTTATTATCATGCACTTTGATATTTTCAATATATTAATTGTGTATTTAATTATGTATGTATTAGCCGATTCCATTTCATTTGAATAACACTCTGTTCCCTGCTCTTCCAGTTTCCATTCTATTCATTTCCATTCTTTCCAATTGTATTCAGTTCAGTTCAGTTTCATTCTATTTCAATTTTATTCAGTCTCATTCCACTCTCCTTTCATTTCAGTTCTGTTTCATTGCATTCTTTTTTCTATCCCTTGTATTCCATTCTGCTCCAATTGCATTTAATTCGATATCATTCCAATTCATTCAATTCAATACTATTCCAATTGCATTCAATTCAATATCATTCCAATTGCATTCAATTCAATATCATTCCAATTGCAGTCAATTAAATATTCCAATTGCATTCAATTCAATATCATTCCAATTGCATTCAATTCAATATCATTCCAATTGCAGTCAACTAAATATTCCAATTCATCATCATCCCAGGTGAAGACCCTGCAGGAGTGGAAGCAGGACGTGGACGGGAGAGACGCACCTCCCCCTGGTGGACCCCTCCCCGTACCCCCTGGCCCGCCCTCCATCACCACCCCCTCCCACTTCCAGCAGGTCGATCCCAAGGGGACCCCAGGGTCTGCAGCATCCAAGGATGCCAAGGCCCTCTCTGCTGGGACACCCGGCGTCTCCACCGTGAGGGAGGTCCAGCTGGAGAAGACCTGCAGTAGCTTGCAGAAGCAGGTATGGTCAAATATAATAATAATAATAATAATAATAATAATAACATTCAGCTTTTATAGCACTTAATGCATCAACAATGTGTCTAAACGCTTTACAGATATTCTATTACCCCAGTCATTGGATTCAATACTTGCTGCACTCACTGTGTGCACAATCTCCACTCCATGGGGAACATTCCGGCCAGGCGTTACTTGACGCTCAAAAAAAATGCAAGGGAGAGTATGGTTTGTATGACAGAAGGTCGTATAAAGAAACTTGTATGATGAGGGTGAAGAGAAACAAGTGAAGTGAGAGGTGCATAATTGCGAAATAGACCTCTTGTTCAGTGATTCATTTGGAATGAAATGTTTGTGTACCTAATGTTGTTTATCCAACAATATGATGTACTGAGAAATGTTTGTTTACTGTAAGTGCTGGGTTGGTATTGAAGGCAAAGTACAGTTCATGGGAATTTGTTCTAATCTCTTGTTACTGCTATAATCTCTGAGCCTCTATAAACTCCTTCAGTACTCAATATATCAAAGAAGAGTCATATTAATGTGGATATTTAGTTAATTCGATGTGTATTTGGAGTACATGTATTAGGGATGTTATTTTTTATTATGATTTATGAAATCACACAGAGAATACAATTAATTGAAATTTCTTTTGTGTTCTTGAGACAGGTTGGTCGCCTGCAAGAATCAATCAACGGCATCACGACCTTCATCACCTCTGGCTACGTCACCAACCCTTCGACTCCGTCACCACCTTTCCCTGCCACCCCTCTCCCTGCAAAAGACCAGCCGCTTACCCAGTCCGCATCCACCAAAGACCAGTCCAGGTCGGCATCAAAAGCTAGTCTGTCTCGGGTCACTGCCCCGTCGGTTCGGGATGGCAAGAAGAGCCCACCAGGAAACAGCAACACCAACAACGCAGCACCAACTACAGCCACAGCGGATGGTGTTCCATCGTCTCAAGGGGTCACCTTGCCAGCACCGTGGGAGGGAGCCATGATCAACCAGGCGCTGAACAACCTTCCAGAGGGTCTGCATCCTCTGGACGTTCAACAGCTCCTCATCAGTGCAGCAAAGTGGATGTCGGAGCAGGCAGGAGTCTCAGGGAACGGGGGAGGAGCAGGAGCAGGAGGAGGAGTCAACACGAAAGCATTCAGCCAGGCTGCTCAAGGTTCTCCTTCAGTCATCCAGGCAGGACACTTTCTACCGGACGAGAAGGACCAGGAGGATGCTGAGCCAAAGGTAATTAGTTAATAGTTATGTTGGTTGTGGTTATTTTTACTTGACTGCTAAGAAAGCATAAAGGCTTGTTAGTAAGCAACCAGATGGCCGAGGGACCTGGTAATGAGGATTAATGCTTTACCAAAGGGCACTAGCGCATCGTCTTGGTTTCGAACCAGGGTCACCGGATTACGAGACCACTGCTCTACCGACTGAGCTATCGCGCCTCCAATAATTCTTATCACGCTGTTGATATCTCACTTATCTGTCAGGCCTTAAAACCCATCTTTTCAAGCAAATGTGCAGTCCTTGACTATTGGAGGAGCGGGCGCCTTTGAATGTTTGAAACAGATAAATGGCGCCATACAAGTGCTGGGATCATCATCATCATATCCATTGAGAACCAAGCTCTAGATAATTTAAACTCAAACTACTGGAAAGGCATGTTAAAAGACATTGAAACTTTCTATGATGGGTTGATGTTTCTGTAAAACCCTTAGAGACATTGTTGATGTATTAAGGGCTATATAAACCCAGAATACTATTGTTATAACTATCATTATTCTTATGTTATTACTGTTTGCCCTATAATCTAAGCTGTAGGTCAAGAATATTATGTTTAACTTGTTTACATCATGAGCCGACAACAGTAACAATTGTTATACCTAGATTTTATTGTCCCTGGTATGAATGATAATACAGTCAAACCTGTCTATAAAGGTCACTCAAGGGAAACAGAAAAAGTGGCCACTGTAGATAGGTGGCCTTTCTAGACAGGTTCTATGACACATATTTCGTTTTCAAGGGAGCCAACATACATGGCCACTATAGACAGGTGGCCTTTATAGAGAGGTGACCACTAAGACAGGTTCAACTGTATGAATAGGCATTGAGTAATTGTACTCTTTCCATGATAGGAGTTATCATAGAAGTCAGGATGGTCCATGAGGGGTTTAAACATGTAATAGTGACATGTTTGAATTTAGATAGTACGGGTTTGAAAGCCAGCAATAGGTTCAAATTCATTTCTAACTGAAATTATTTATGAAATGTCAGTTATGAAATGTCAGTTATTAAATTTGTTTGAAATGATTCTAAACCTGGCTCACCAGATTATATCTAAGAAACGTAGAGCCCTTAAAGCGGGACTGCACTACTTGTAACTTACTTGCGCCCTCTATACAACCAACAATGCCTAAGCGGTACTCATTGATCCCCCATGGTCCCCTTTTACTTATGTTAATTGAGAGTTGATTTGATGAGATAACCACCTGCCAGTAACCACGCAGGGAGGTCTAATCCCTCCTGGCTAAACTAGTGCAGATAGGCTTTAAGCAAACCTTGGAGCCTGGCGATAAGGGACTTATAGTTAATACTCCTCCCACGTTCCAATTTATATTTTTCTTGTTTGTGGACCAACCGATAGAAGCTCTAGATAATAATCGATGCTAGTACTGTGCCTTGAGTAACTGTTTCTCCGCTTCCTATGCAGCCCACAGCCCCCGCCGAGCTGGTCGCCACGGCTCGCTCGGACACCAGCATCGCCTTGAAGTGGACGCCGTCGTCCATGCCCGGTGAGAAGGAGGGTGCGACGAGGCAGCTCATCAGTCCCATCAAGGGGTACAAGCTCTTCATCCAGCTGGGAGAGAGTCATAGAGAAGTGATGGATGTGCCCTACCCGCAGGCCATCCTAGGAGGCCTTACTCCGGGAACTTACAGGTAAAGAACAGACAGTGCCAGGGGGGTGTTTCACAAAGATCCTAAGTCAAACTTAACTCCAAGTTGGACTTATAAATTATGGGGAGCCATTTGTAGCCTTAAAATAAGATATATTCAAAAGTGAAAATTCAAGTAGTTTTAGATTTTTTATAAATTCCACATCAAGAACTTGAAATCTCCTTGATAATAGAAAATAAGAATGATTTGAATCAACATTGTATGCCTTTTAAAATAACTTTTACAAAATATTTTCATAGATGCTAACGGCTTTCCATAATTATTAAGTCCAACTTAGAGATAAGTTCAACTTAGGATCTTTGTGAAACACCCCCCAGATCTATCTAATTTTGCTGTTGCTGTTTGAAAGATGGCAGTATTTATTTTTTAGAATTTGTGACAGACCACATTAATTTTCTTGTTGTTTGTTTAAAAGATGGCGAAATGTAATTTTAGAAATTGTGCATTGGGTCAAAGCAAATTAGTTACAGGCCTTTGTGAATGCTTGCACATAAAACTTATTTGATTTTTCAGTCTTTAGGGTTTTTCTCTCATTTTTGATGAATTCCTATGTCTCTCCCTCTTTCTTCTTTACTGTGGGTGACACATCTATTTCTTACTAAGTGACATATGAAATGTGAAGTTTTCATGGTTCGGTGTAATATTATTACCACAGTCTCTGAAGTTCCTGTCTTGGTGCTGTTTCAATTCTAGATTTACCGTGAGAGGAGTTGGACCCAACTCCGAGTCTGATGATTCAAATACAGACAAGGTGACTTTGCCCCAGTCCCCAGCGGCCAAGAAGGCATCTCCGCCGACTGAAGCACAGAAGACAAGCCCTGCAAAGCAACGTCCAGTGGCCAGCCCAAGAAGCAGCAAAGAGAACCAGAAGAAGTCCAGCTCAAAGACATCCTCAGAAGCTTCCAAAGACTCTCCAACAAAGTCTCTGAGCAAGAAATCCAGTGGTTCCGCAAGCAAAGGTGACGCTCTGAAGGACAAGTCCAACGTCGGCAGCCTGAATGCCAAGAATGACGCCAAGACAGCGCGAGAGCAGCCAAAAGCAGGGAGTGGAAAGCAGGGAAAAGCACATTCGATTCCAGCGAAATCAAGAAGAGAGACGGACATTGATGCTGAACCCTCCGTGGTGGACCTGGAGGATGGGTTGAAAGTTGCCATAGCCAAGTCCGTTGGTGTCGAGATGAGTCAAAATATCATAGACACTGCTATCCAGATGGCTATCATCGCTCTCATTGATGTTGGTCCTGATTTGGAAGGAACCAATGCTATCGAGGAAGAGAAGAAGAATGGAGGCGGTGGAGCGATTGAAGTTGTTCCCGTTCAACAACTTGAAGTGTCCTCTCAAAAGGAAGGTCCGCAAGTGGCTGACCAAAGGAGCGAAGTAGAAGGACATATTGGTGAGAAAACAAATAATGTGCAGAATGTGTATAAAGAAGTGGTAGAGGGGTTGGGTGAGTGTCAGCAGGAAGGTAATGGTTGTGACGTAAGTGTAGCAAGTGTAAATGTAAATGATGTGAGCAAGTGTAATGGTGTTCAGGGTTTAAATAATACCTCAGGCATGAGCCCTTTGTGTAATGGGGAGTCACAGGGTAGCGGTGACAAAGAATCTGTAAGTTATGATATCACTAATTCTCCTTCCAACTCAGAACAACAAATGAAAGAAAATGCTCCACAGACCGAATCAGAAGGAAAAGGGTTGGAGCCAAAGCAGAGCACGGGAAGTGTTAGTGAGGCTTCTGCAAAGGTTGGTGGCGAAGCTGTTCAACAGCCTGCCATGAAAGCAAATGAGGAAACTGTGTTTAATTTTGACTTCCAGGGAGGGGTCCCTTACCCTCAATCCCCAACAGGACTTGATGACGTGGCTGCCTCAGGTAAACTGTTAGGTGTGTCCGAGCAGAAGGATGCTCCTCCCGTCAAAAGCCCAAAGCCAAAACCCAGCCCGCGATTGTCAAAACTCGCAGCTAACTTCACTTCGAAACCATCCAGCAGTAGTGCCGCGAGTTCAATGGGTGAGATCAGTGAGATGGAAGAGTCGCATAGGGTGAGTGTAGGGCATGATCCTTTCTCGGTGGACTTTGAAGAGTCCTTACCCGTGAGCGATTGTGACGATAGTGAGGAGAGGACAGTTCACTCGAGGTCTGGTGAGGGCAAAGCCAAAAGGGTGGTGAGTTCATCCAGCCTCGAAGACAGCAGAATGTCCTCGGATGAGGCATCTCCTAGCGACCACAGTTCTTCCTCCAACAAACTCTCCTCCAAGCAGATTGTCTCGTTCTGTCTTGCCCCGAAGCCTAGCAAACCTAAACCCAAAGAGGTCTCTGCATCTGCCAGGAATGGCGAGGAAGCCAAGATGAACAACCGCACCAAGGCAGGAGATGGCACAGAACAGAGCAAACCTGACGAAAGACCAAGCAGAGCCACCCGGCCTACAAACATCAAGACAATCCTCAGCCCGTTGAACTCCCCTATGGTCCAGCAGAGGTCAAGGAACATCGGTGGGTCAGGGATTCCGATGGTACGGGTACCCTCTCCTACCAAGACAGGTTTCTTGAGGCTGGGTGGCGGTGTCCATCGCACCACCAGTACCCCATCCCTGGAGACACTGAAGAGTCCTGGAGGTAACGGATCAAACGGAAACGGCAATGGCCAGGTAACGGCATGAAGGCATGATGGAATGATCCACCCTGAGCATCTTGCATGAAGACAAGTCTTGTAGCTCTATCTTGAGCCATTAACTCGTTGCTTGCCTGGTACTCAAACCCCGGACTGTCAAACTTTGTTTTGGTTTACAATGTTCCATGGACATGGGCATGGTACATGTGCCTAAAGTTAAGTTGACGGTAGTGGTGTCCCCGTGCATGATCTGTAGGTCAACTTAAACAGGAAATGAGTTAACCCATAGCAGTTCACAGCTTTCTTATTTTCTAATGTTATGAGTTTTTCTTCCTTAAATTGGCAACAATTAATATCATTTTCCACTTCTTCTTTGTTTGAAGAAGAACAAAATGTTTAAAAAATGTACCAATGTGAGAAAAAAATGCAAAATGTAACCCCCTAAATGCCAATTGTACATGAAATAATAATTTATATTTTACACAGTTTTGCCAGTTTAAAGACTTAAATGATAAGTTACAATTACATCACTCTTATCCAAGAACGGCACAATAAATAAAAATAGAATAAAAATATTTGTATTTTTCGCTCTATTTGCTCAAGTATAGTGTGTAATTCAGAGCATTCTAGATCAAAAGAAAAAACAAAAAAAGTCACTGAAAGAAGACGCTGTACAGCTATGGGTAAATAATAATAATATTGGATTCTTATATACACCGATTTGGGCGACTTCTGGTGGAAGTGCGCCCTCATAAGGTGACGCCATAACTGGGGGGCGTCTGACTGCAGCTGTTGGGAAGAGTAGAACTAACGAATACTTCTGCCCTGTAACAAACTTATTCAAATGTACATCAGTGTAGATCTATAGCTTATAGCAGCTATTTCATGCTCTCTGTACTGTCAGCTGGATCGGAGAAGCCCCCCAGTTATAGCGCCGCCACCGGCGGGCAGGTACATAAAACCCCCAAACCGAATCGGTGTATAGCGCACGTATCGACCTTGCAAGGTCCTCAAGGCGCTCCAACATTACCCGGCTATGGTTCAACCCAAGCACATGCATGTTAAATGAACATTCTCCAGTGGATCAAATTACATGGATGTACAATGAAGAAGGACAGGATAGTCCTTATAGAGCATAGGACTGTATGAAAACTACGGTTCTGTTGCATGACAAGTCCTCTAAGTCTAACGTGAATGATGCACTTGAAGTATGGCATGAATAAGTAGTGCACTTACCTCATTTAAATATCATTTAGCTTGTAAAGCAATATTTCCGGAAGAAGGTAATCTGGAGAACATTATCTGTTCAGTTTTATATAGACTGAAGTCTTTTAGCATGTGAAGCAAATATCAGGAAGAAGATCATCTGGAAATGATAATCTGTTCATTATTATATAGACTGAAGTCTTTTAGCATGTAAAGCAGTATCTTCTGGAGAAGATCACCTGGAGAAGAATTAATATTCACTGTCTTCATGTACACTTGTCTAATCCAACAATCAAACACACTCTGAGAAATGCAATTGGCCACAGCCTACATGCCGATGTAATGATGACACAACATACACCACTGATTTCCGTTCCAAAGCCACTGTGCATGTTTTTATTGATGAACGCCTGTTATTGTCTAATAAAGAAATCCAAATTCAAAGATTTCAAGATGTTCAAAATAATTACCGGTAACCTTAACCCTCTTTAAATTTTCTGAACCTTCCAAATTTTCAAAATAATTAACTGTTAACCCTCTTCAATAAACCACTTTGAAGATACTATCTGCGCATGGGCAGATAAAGGTCACTTGAGAAAAAAAAATTAAAACCCATTTCCTGTGGTTTTTGTGGTTCTCAGTTTAATAAAGCTCAATAAAGGTGCATTTGGTCAGAATGGTCATATTTAAATTTTTTAGTATTTCCCAAACGACTATTCTTACTTCTATGTATTTTCAAAATTTGGAAGAACCAACAACCCAACAGTGGTGTTTTGTTAGTCTTTTGTCGACCTTATGTTTGTCTAATTTCGAGTTTGTTGTAGTAATCTTAATTTCATTTATAACCCTGGCTACTGCTCTCACTTTGATTTCTTATAACTTTAAAATAGAACAAGCTGTTGCTTTGATACTGTACACAATTAAGAACAGGTTATCCATAATTAGTGTGCCGATGTGTAGGACAATCCAATAATCCCTTCTCAGAAATTTTTAGTAGAGTTCTGATCCCTGTCATTTTGCACAACAACTTGGAAGTCAATGTGCTTAAATAGACTACAGACTTTAAACGCCCATTTCTCTAAGGTAAACTTTGTGAAGACTGGACAGTTCTTCTTTTTTTTCCTTCGGATTAGGAAATTTGAATTGTGATTGAGTTATATATCATTTTAAAGCTGAGATTTTTAATTGTTTTTTTAGAATCAGAACTCAACTAGAAAATCATATCTGATGACTTTTTGAGTGATTTTGTGGTGCCCGTTCACATCTAGTATGTAATTCCTTGTATTATTCCATGGTTATCTCTGTGGTTGTACAGAGAGGATCATGCAGGACTTTGTGCAGGAGTTGACGGGTCTATAGTAGGTGATTGGCAGAGGGCCTCTCCTAAAGGACTGCAGTTTCCAAGTGTTATTCCCTGGTATTATCCCTTTGTTATGAATCCCATTTTACCCTTGCATTTGAATTTTTAGAAATATGCAGGAGTAGATACAGGACCTGTTGTAGAAATTGATACAGGACTTGTTGCAGGAGTTGAGACAGGACTTGTTGCAGAAATAGGTGGATGGCAGAATACCTGAGCTTACTGTTTGCCGGTAGTATTTACAGTATTATTCCAGTGTTGTGACTTGTGAATCCATTGTAGCTCTTGAACAGATGTCTCTGTGGTCCTGCACAAGGGCTGTTGAAGGCGTTAGTGCAGGAGTCGATGGGTCTCTAGGACATGTACCTGGCAGAGTGCCTCTCTTGAAGGACTGCTGTTTCCCAATGTTATTTCCAGTATTATTCCATTATTTTGAGTTGCGAATCCATTGTGGCTTTTGATCAGTTGTCTCTGCAGTCCTACACAGTGACTGGGGGATCTGGAGGAGTTGGTGCTTAAGTGGGTGTCTCTTCAGAAGGACCTTCAGTTACCACTTCTGCCGGTGGTTGGGTGGGTGTCTCTGCCGGTGGTTGGGCAGATACAACTTCTACCGCCTCTGCCCCTGCCCCTGATGCAGAAATGAAAGCCGAACAGCTCTCTACCACGATGAGGCCTTCGAAGAGAGGTGTGCCGTCTGCTTGGCCATCCAGATTCATCACGATGGCCTTCTCACTCCGACTAGTCCTGTTGCAGCTGACTCCTTCCAGGACAGATGAAATATCTTCTAAGCAGGTTTCCTTAACAAACCACTGGTACAGTTCGGTTTCTGGAAACTGATAACAAAAAAAATCAAAGGAAAGCTAGAAAAATGTATCTTTAAAGCAGGCACATGGTTCAAGAACCCTGGGTCAACAGAGAACACAATTATTAAAAGATTTCTTTTAAAGAAATGTCATTTCTGTAACAAGGAACTTTTGCAAATTACAAGCATTTCATGTTGTGATTCAATATAACTTCACCATTTTGGTGGTTCAAAATTTTTCGCCGACTCGCAACCACTCACAAAATCACAGGAACGTTAAAACTTACACAAAATTTGAGCAATTACACTATATGTTCTTCTGGGACATAAGGAATATGCTGTTGATTGTAATTACCTGTGGAACTTGCACCAACACTCCAGTGACTGTCAATGCTAGCTGAATGGCCTCTACGTTGACCTCAGCTTGGCACAGTGGAATGAGGTCCGAATTTCTCTTGACTCGAGCAGCCCGATTTGACCGGGAATTCATCCTCGGGGATCTTTTTCTGAAAAGATCAAGAAATAACATGACTACCGGTATATATGTGAACCCCCAAAAAAGTGTTTCGATGAAAAAACATACCAGATCCATGAACAGAAAAAGTGTAAAGGTTATCATTCCGGTATACATTATGATAAAGATACAGAATACCAAAACGAAATATAGAAAAATAGAAAATAATTCATGGAGTATAAAAAAGACTATACTATTGTCCACAAGTATTTAAGTGTACGAATAACCTGAAGAAAAAAAAATTGTGTATAGGTAAACTGTATAAAATAAACCTTAAAAAACTTCACCTGGCATTCTTAAAGGCATCGTTTAACAATGTTAAATCTGAGATGCATGGCCTTACATGTTATCAGTGTCTGTGATATGGTGTAATAATGAAGCCCTAAAAGCTCTTCAATAATGATCATGAAGTGCTTCAAAAATAATAAAAATCTTTGAGTGACCTGTTTTACCATATTCATTTTCCCAAATAGACTGTAGTGCTGTTCAGAACTGTTTGGCAAACAGTTTTTGACATTTTCTAATTCCAATCACAAATATCTTGATAATCAGACATGCGATCAGTTTGTAAAAGTCATGAGATTCCTGACTGACCTAAAGGTTTAAAACTATGATTGCAGCATGAGCTAAATCAAGGATTTTGTTTAGAATCTGAGGCAATTTCTGTTAATGTATTTTCTTTTTGTAACAACAAAGACTGGATAAAATCACTGGTATGGTACTTGTAATTGATGGAAGAAAGAACTTGAACTCTAATCAGGAAAACTCACCTGCCTTATAGTCACGATTAGGATTTGACTGATTGAGATCTTGAATATTAAGTGTTCAAGAAAACCATTAACGGTAACCATCCCTACCTTATTGAATTTTTCTTGATGAAGTCTTCAAGCAGTTTCTGTCTTTCCTCCGGAGTCTTTTCACCAGTTCCCCGTCTCTTTCTTCGCCGTCTCGAATCGCTGCCGCTGCTCCCGGAAGAGCTGTAATCACGATAGCTTCCACTTCCACTGCCGCTGCTCCCGGAAGAGCTGTAATCACGATAGCTTCCACTTCCGCTGCCACTATTGCTGCCACTGTTGCTGCCACTGTTGCTGCCACTGCTGCTGCCACTGCTGCTGCCACTACTACTGCTGCTGCTACTGCTACCTCTGTTATAAGACCTGTAGTTCCAGATATTGTTGTGGGTGTCCTCTGTATTAGTTTCTTGCTGTTTCTGCTCTTCAGAGTTGCCTGCGCCTGCGCCTTCATGGCTAGCAGTAGGTTCTAGTGAAGAGGCAAAGTAAATGGCGGTGGTGGTTATTTTTTTTCATGGATCATGGAATTCAACAAAATGAAATGAAATGATATAGCTGTACAGTTGGATCGGTCGAAATCATTGTCTGCAAATGATGCAATTTTTAAAGAATAATCCTGCCAGATACTCATTTACCTCACCTGGGTTGAGTGTGGCAAACGTAGATTAGTGTCTCACAAAGGACGTTAGTAATGTAGCAGGGACTCGACCCTTTACCTTTTGATCCACAGTGTGGGGACTTACCTGCTGAACTACAACACCTCATATGATAATATTTTGTTTGCGTTTACTCTTGGTATTTGTGATTTTCATTGCTTTATGTGGTACAGTCAAACCTGTCTACAGCGACTGCCAAAGGGAAACACAAAAAGTGGTCTTTGAAGACAGGTTCCTTCAGTACATGTTTCAATGAGAAAGCATTTTCAAGGGAAAAAAAAAATGTGCTTGTTGTAGACAGGTGGTCACTAAAGCAGGTTTGACTGTATTATGAACAATGAGTTGCTCCTTACCTTTATTTTCTGTGCTCCTTGCGGGATTGTTTGTTTCCAAGAACTTGTCCAACATGTCCCAGTCCATTTTGTCCGAGTCTACGTTGTCTGCAAAATTGATGCTACGCGCAGATTCCTCCAGTAACTTCAACTCTTCCTGGGTTGAAAAGAAGGCCCCGTACTGGGCGAGTATGGAGTCCCTCTGGTCATCGTTGAACTGTATCAGACACGCCGCGTCCAGGGCTTTGTTGTCGTGCAGTAGGCCCGGGTTGTCCTCCAGCATTTTTAAGATCTGGGATAAGAAAGTGTGAGGTAATATTAGCTTTAAAGGCATCGTTTAACAATGTTAAATCTGAGATGTACGGCCCTACGTATTATCAGTGTCTGTGATATGGTGTTGTATTGAAGCCCTAAAAAAATTGCGCTTCAAAATGATCAAGAAGTGCCTAAAAAAAAGTAAAAACCTTTGAGTGACCGGTTTTACCATACTCGTTTTCCCCAATAGACTTAGTGTTATGAAAACTGTTTGGCAAACGCAAAATTTGATTTCGATTTTCACATTACGAAAAGCTCTCGTTAAAACTATACCTCACCACTATAACACAGGAATCAATGTAAATCAGGTGGGGTATCTGGACCCCACTTTCGTTTCTCTCGTTAAAACTTTGAGAGCGCCACTAATACCGCACCACTATAACACAGGCACCAATGTAAATCAGGTGGGGTATAACGACCCCACTTTCGTTTCTCTCGTTAAAAACTTGGACAGAGCCTTGAGGCTCTGCGTGAGAGATTATGATATTGGATTGCAGCTGGACTCTTCATCATCTTACGTAATACTAGTGTAAACAAACTCTTACTGGGGCTCTGCCTGAAAGGAAATGAGCATTAGGAAATATATATTTTACTTGTTTTAAGATATTTTCATGTCCAAAAGTCACTTAAAATTTAGATGAAGACCATAATAAAAGTTTGAACGAAGCAAAATGACCCAGAATTGGCGATATAACAACAATTTTAATTGTGAAAATTAGCACTCTTTCTCCCTTCCTCTCTCCCTCTATCATGCTTATCTCTCTCTCCCTCTCTATCACCCCGCCAAGGTCTTGGCAGGGGGATTACATTGTATAGCGCTAGTGTTTACTTTAGGCTTAGCTCTGGGAGTAGTGAAAGTCAAATGGGGGTTTCAATTTTAAACGACGAGTTTTCATCATGAATCATGAATATCTCGATAATCAGACAGGCGATCGGCCTGTAAAAGTCATGGGGTTCCTGACTGACCTAAAGGTTTATAATTATCATTGCAGCATGAGCTAAATCAAGGATCAATGATCTAAGACAAAGTTACCGGTTCCCTTTAAAATGAAATATATTCAAAAGCGAAAATTCAAGTATTTTAGACTTTTTTTTTATAAATTCCACATCAAGAACATGTAATCTCCTTGATAAAACAAAATGTGAATGATTTGTATCAACATTTTATGCCTTTTAAAATATTTTCATAGATGCTAACGGCTTTCCATAATTGTTAAGTTCAACTTAAAATCTTTGTGAAACACCCTCTGGGATAAGAAAGTGTGAGGTAATATTTGCTTAGATGATATATATTCTCTAGGCTATATTTTGTCAAAGAATGGTCAAGTCGGGTCACTTAGCTCATGAAGGCTGCAGCTGAACAGCGCAAAATTTCAAAGGGAAAGATCATTTGAAGAGTTCTAAACTATTGAAAATAGATATTATCAAAACAGGTAAACTTTCCTGATTTTTTAGGGGCTTTTTTCTTTACATGTAGATGTTTTTATCTTCAAATTCCCCTCATGCATTTTATTGAAATGTAATTGATTTTTAATATTAGTTGCTGTTGCAGTGGCTGTTTTAATTTGTCATGTATGAATGAGTCTTTAGATAATCCTTTCGAGACAATCATTCCACATTTTGCCTTTTGGCTGAAGAGAACATTTTTAATCAGAGCACTACAAAAACCTACCAGATGTAAAAGTATGTATGCACACACTACATCCATTTATTTTGTGCATGACCATAGCGTTTGATGCCAGAAATTTTTTAAAGGAAAATCAGCTTTAAAATCTTTGATTCAGCAACATGTTAAGAGGTTAAAACTCATTATTTTCTATCAAAATTGGCAATTTAAAAACTATTTGGCTACGCATAGATGTTGCTTTGAGAGACATTACATTTTATTAGACCAATGTAGCAATAAAACAAAAATTGTATTGTTGCCAATTTGATGAATGTGATCAATTTAATCCTTAAAGTAAATCCCATCCTGAAAGGGATGAGACACCTCGTGTATAAAGGGCACCCTACCTCCTCACTGTTCAGAATGGTCTCTATCTGTTCATCCGTCAACGTGAGCCTCGGCTGGCTGCCGTCTGTGGGGCAGAAGTGATCGCAGAACTTGTCCTGGAAGAAATTGCTCTTTCCAAATTCGGTGCTGTGATCATCCCCCGCAACCCCCCGCAGTCCGCCTCTTCCATGGCAGATGGACAGAACGAGCACGAGGATGATCCCCCAGTCCTTGCTCTCCATCACAGCCTCCTCCACTCCTTCTTACTTTCCCCTCTCTACCTCCCCTTCACCAAACAGTTCACTTTCTAGAAGTTCTGGTTGCAATGACAAGCTACCAAATGATGCTATACATTGTAATACACCTGCATCCCCCTACAGGAAACACACACACAAAAAAGAACTTGATAAACTTTCCTTGCTATGAATGGCTCCGACTCATCAACACAATCAAACAAAATGAATCCTTAGATGGAAGGAGATGAAGCAAACGTAAATAATACGGCAATAGAACAAGAACGGATATATTTTTCTATACAGTATATTTATGACTACTCATAGAATTTGTATTGATTATTTTTGGAAGGGGATGCTTTCGAGATTGATTTATTTTTACCACTTTGTTTGCTTAGGTGATAGTTGAGTGACCTTGGGGCTTCCAGTCAGAGCGTAAATACTGTGATAATCCTACAATCTGTCTCATTTTGTCGCTTGTACCGTGCCTTTTAACAATCATCGGTGCAAGCTCTGAACTTCCGGGACAGAGAAGCCCACCATTCTTGGTCTTCTTTCAAAAGGATATAGGATAAGACATACTTAAGTAACCAAGAGCTAGAATGTTCGGAAGATAGATTGAATAAAATGCAGATAGTTGCAGGAAAAAGAGAATGTGAAGAGATTGCCGGGAAAAAAATGAAGAAGAAGAGAGAGAGAGAGAAAGAGAGAGAGAGGGGAATTAAAAAGGGGCTTGATAGAGTGAAGAAAAAAAAATAGATTAATAAAACAATAAATTTGAAGTTCAAGTTTGATAGGCATTTGTGAAATTTTGGACTTATACCAAAGTGGTATTTTTTTTAATGGTGGATATCATAGTAATATAATATTCCGCTTTTATATAGCGCTTACTATTACACCGGTCATTGGATTTGTTTGAGTTGAATTACGTCAGATTAACGCCATTACGTGTGAACATCTGCGCAACCCCTGCAATTCACAGGTCTCTGGAATAATCCCCCCCCCCCTCCCCAACAAAATCAATAAGACCATATTTTTATGGCAACAATTACAGTGTGAACATGTGAACAAGGATCATAGTAGGGTTCGAATACGATCAAGGCAGAAGACTGAAGCCTGCGTTATGTGTGAACATCCCCTGTTTCATGGACTTGGGCTATGTTACTGTGGAAAACACTCTGTCCCTTGGATAGGATGTTAAATGGAGGCCCCTTGTAGAGGAGAGTCACCACCTTTGCACGTTAAGAACCCAAGAGTAGGGGAAAACCCTGGTGTAGTAGTCCACCATTACACCCTCAATCGGTTATACCAGGGGGGAGTTTCACAAAACTTGTCATCAGTGACAAATGACAGTTTTTGTTATAAGCTACTGAAATCCTTGCTTCTGATTGGTTATCAGCAGATTTGTCACTGATTTTTGTCACTTGTCATTGAAAGAAGGCTTTGTGAAATGGGCCCCAGGAGGAGAGACCTGAGGGTTGAAGTGATTCATTTCACTTTTCACCTCCCAGGCACAGCTAGGGGATGCCAAATACTGTATCTATATAATATCTCATATTAGATTGTGTGTGATACTGGGGATTTCCATCCGAAAGCTCTATAGAAATGAAACACAACAGATGTATACACACACAACAGCATCACTTCCTCTCCTCTGGGTTATTCTAATTGATTTTGTTTTCATTTCGCACGTTGGAAAACACTCATCTAACAAAGGTTTGGTGATATCTCTGATTGCACTTTAGGTGTGCATGAATGCCTGCATTTTGTTTAAAAAAAGTAATATGAATGGAATATGAAATATGCCTCTTGAGAGTTTCAGAATCTTGGATTTATTTGGATTTCCAGATACAAATTACAAAGCCCCTCTAAAGTGTTGGGAGCCCAAAAATTAGGTGGCAAAATTTGACTTATATTGTATCATAATGTGAAAGAGGATGACATTTAAGATACATTTCCCCAAGGATTTTCAAAACAAATGTTTTTGAAGTCGAATATTGACGAAAGAATACAAAATTTAGGTTTTCTGCATACTACCGGTACTACTACTTTTATCAATATTTGTCTTTAAAAAACTTGCCTTTTTTTGGGGGGGGGTGGGGGGAAATCTATACAGAAGTGTCTCTTAAATGACATCCCCTTTCACATTATGATACAATTTAAGTGAAATTTTGCCATTAGATTTTTGGCAAATTTGGGGTTACTAACACTCAGTTTAGAGGGGCTTAAAATGAGAAAATATCTAGAGTACAATGTATACACATAACCAGAACCATTACTTCACACTACATCTACACTGTACAATGTAGGTGCAGTAATGGTATATCTGGGAGATAATAATCTGTTTAGTCTCTCCTCCTACTGATGTTTTGATCCAGAATGCTCTGAATTATAAATTTCACAAGAGCAGAAAGTGCAGTAATTGCTGGAAAATTGAGTCCATTTCTGTTTCTGGTGCACTCCATTGTGCCATTAAATTTTGTCCATGAAAAAGGGTGATTTCATTGAAAATAATCATTATTGTCTCTAACTTGGCAACGAGTAGTAACATATCATTAATTTGATATTGGCAGTTTCGTGTTGACTTTTTGAAACTTTTCACCCCATTGGTTAATTTGACATACATTTTAATTTATGCAAACTATGAAACCACCTCCAGTCAAAACTCTTCTTTGAAGTATTTAGGAGGAAAATAATCCAAGATCCAAGAAACAGTTGGAAATATGATGAATTTGTTGCCAATTTCTGGAAGAAAAGCTGATTTCTTTAGATCTGTAGAAAAATCTGAACTGGTATGAATTATATGGGATTGCTGTAAAACCAGAAACGGTTCGGCCGTCGCAAGGATTCCTATGAATAAATCAATAATGAATGAATGAATGAATGAATGAATGAATGAATGAATGAATGAATGAATGAATGAATGAATGAATGAATGAATGAATGAATGAATGAATCAAATGACAGAATAAGAGATTGATTGGATGAATGAATGAGTGAGTGAGTGAGTGGGTGTGTGGGTGGGTGGGTGGGTGGGTGGGTGGGTGGGTGGGTGAGTGAGTGAGTGAGTGAGTGAGAGTGAGTGAGTGAGTGAGTGAGTGAGTGAGTGAGTGAGTGAGTGAGTGGGTGAATGAATGATGAAATGAGTGAATGAATTAAGGAAGGGAAAGAAAGAAGAATGGGTAAATCAATGAAGGAAATTATGAATCCGTGATGAAAGTAAGGATAAATAGTACCTTTTAACCATTTAATTCTGCATGCAATAATATGCAACATGTTTACAAGTTGTTTGTTGATAGAATACAAATGTGCAACAGAAATCACACTGCTGCTATTTGTCAAGAAATCATTTCTAGTGTGATGATATAAATCTCTACATGCACTTCATTACCATCTCTGCTTCATCTTTACCTCCCTTTCAGAATAAGACGAAGCCCGAATCCCCATCCACTGACAGCAGCCAGCACCAGCATGTTTACAAGTTGTTTGTTAATAGAATGCTGCTGTTATTTGACAAGAAATCATTTCTATAGTGATATGATCAATCTCTACATGTACTTCATTGCCATCTCTGCATCATCTTTATCTTCCTCTCATAATAAGACAAAGCCTGAATCCCCATCCACTGACAGCCAGCACCAGCATGTTTACAAGTTGTTTGTTAATAGAATGCTGCTGTTATTTGACAAGAAATCATTTCTATAGTGATATGATTCTCTACATGCACTTCATTACCATCTCTGCCTGATCTTTAACCTTCCTTTCAGAATAAGACGAAGCCCGAATCCCCATCCACTGACAGCAGCCAGCACCAGCATCCTCTCTTCGCCCGGTCCCGCTCCAAGAGCGGCGGTAGCACCCTCTCCAGCCCCAGCGGAGGGGGGCAGAGTGCCTGCAAGGGGCGCATCAAGGCAGGCAAGAAGGGCAGCAAGGTACCCCAGATCAAGCGCAGCGGGTCGGAGCCCAACCTCTACCTCCAGAAGCAGCTGGAAGCGGAGGACGAGCTGGAGATGCAGTCTGAAGCAGGTGGGTTTTTTAGCTCTAACGAGGATCGTAGAGCACTTCGAGGGGTCAGTGACACAAAGACGTAACTCCATTTTGGCCATTTTGAGAAAAAGTGGTTTATGTGTCACTGAGCACTTGGGCCTTAAGGAGTTAAGTCTATGATTCACTAGCCATTGACTTCCACAGGGTCTTGGGTGGAGTTACAAGTCTTTGTGTTTCCTGGAAAGCCCAAATTTTTCTGAATATTTTAATATCAAATACTCATTTTGGCAAAATGTTGAGTTACGTCTTTATGTCGCTGAACCCTCGACTGGCTCCTGCGTCAATTGCTCAGCTATAATTTCAAACACTAGCCAAAATTCATAACTCCAACCCCAGACCAAGCACTAAACATAACACAAATCCTAACCCGAAACCTTACCTAAATCCCATTTGCAACCCTAACCCTAAACATTAGACAAGATAAAGCCTGAAGCAATTGTTGCCAGAGAAAAAGTCGGAGCATATCACAACATGATACTATCTACAGTAGGCTAACGGTTGAACCATGTGAGAGGGGGGAGGGGGAGGATTGGGCAGACCTGAAAAGGACTGTCTTTAATCTTTCTTTCTTGAGTGTGTGTGTGTAGTCCTGAAAAAGGACTGTTGGTAATCTTTCTTGAACTTATAGTTCTAAAGATAGAACGAAAATCATCTGTTGAGAACCAGAAGGGGGTTAACTCTGTGTTAAGGTATATGAGTTGAGGCCTTTCTGGCACCAATCAGACAGTATGCAGGATGATGAGCTGGAGATCAGGGTATATCAATATATTGAAATAGATTAAAGTTCAAAACACACTTCCGGCTCCAAGCAGATGATATGACCCAATATCAATATTCAATTCAATTCAATTCAATTAAAAATGGTTTATTTCAAATATTACTTTCATCGCGACGTTTAGCCAAATTATGAACTGTGAACTGTTGCAGACAGCAAGTTAACAACAAAGAAATATACTTTAGCTTTTTTTAATCGTTCGGAGGCTTCTGTCCCCTCCTTTATCTTTGATAAAATATATGCTAGAAGGTGTGGGGACATCTTTAAATTATGTGGATTGATAAATAAAAGTTCATTTGTTGTTCTTGAAGCCCCCTGGTAAAAAAGCCTGACAAGTTACAAGTATGAATGATAACTTTTGTTTTTCATGGCATGTAGTTGTTTGCCAAAGTGTATCATATATACACTGTATATGCATTTAAAAACAAATAAAATTCTTGTTTCTTTGTGACTAGATGGTGGTACTCCCATCAAGCAGCGGAGAGGTTCAGCTGGATCACAGGCAAACAGCAACAAGCACTCGCGTTTGATGTCTCCAGGCTCTACCAGCAGGATCTCCTCTCCCGGAGGTGGATCCTCCTCCAAGCTCCCTATCAAGCACAGCACCTCCACCCAGAACCTCAGCATGAACAACGGCTCCTCCAGGAGCTCCTCGTCCTCCTCCAGCTCTTCTTCGACCGCATCGGCTGCGGCGGCCAAACGAGCCACCAGCCCCGGTCCAATAAACAAACGTGGCACCAGCCCAGGCAGGACCAACAAGCGAGGCACAAGTCCAGGTCCCACAAAACGGGGCACCAGCCCCGGTCCGACCAAGCGAGGCACCAGCCCCGGACCTTCGGGCAAGAACAGAGCCATCAGCCCGGGAAGGACACCGCGCACCAAGCAGGTGATGTCCCCGACGGCGGGTTTCAAGATGCCTTCGAGCAGTGTCAGCAACGCGAACAACAGCAACAGCGACGAGTGCACGGGGAAGCTGAGCAAGATGGCCAAGATGTATCGCAATCTGCACAAGAAGGAAGTTAAAAACAATGAAGACAATGCCAATAATAACAATAGTAATAAAACCATGAGTGAAACTTCAATCATCAGTACCCTTTGCAGTGATGCCGATGATTTGCTATTGTAATGGTGAGGTTTTCAGTTCTTCAGACTGATCTGACACTGAAACAAAGGCATCTGCTTAAATCCTTCTTGGCCCTTTTACATCAAACAGGGCTATCAATGACCAGCTACTATAATCAATATTAGCTACTGAACTCATCGAATTTGGATGGCTGAGGGCGAATTTGTTCCAGAATTGTTGCAGTTGTTGTTCACTGCAAGTTTTTTAAACAGGGCCATGGTGTGCAGTGTCCAGACAAACTTGAGGGCAACAGAACTCCTGGACTTGCTACAGGATGAACTGCAGATGTTAGGGGTGTCCAAGACCCCCCAGATGCATCACTGATCCTCTAGAGCCAATATTAATCCATAGGTCCATGCTTGCTTTGCAGAAAGTTGTAATGTTTTCCTGGTGTGGCATACAGTCTGCCAAAGTATTTTGCTCCGAACCCTTTAGCACCAAATGTACCCCCAGCCTTCTTTCCTATGACTCCTTGCTCTTTCCCCCAACCACTGGTAGTATCGCTCAATACGTTATTTTCATAATCCTCTCTTTCCCTTCTCTTGGCTGTCAACTGCCATATGCAAAATCTGTTGGTGCTAATGGGTTCAGAGTGAGAACGATAAGTCTGTAGTCAGTGTTTAGGGATTCGTAACAGACGAATGAAGCTTTGTCTTACAGATGTAGCATTGTGGTACATACAATGCAGATACAATCAAATCATTTGCCATATTATTGCCTAATTTTTGCCATGTTTAATCTGGAATAAACTTTTCAGACCTTTGCAATGGTTTCAGTATTCAGATTTAATTAAAATTGGAAATATGATCTCTCATTGCTGTACAAAGCTGTCGTTTCAGCAGCAAAAATATGTGTATTTTCCTTGAATGATCATCTCTCTTCTTTATGCATGTTATTTAGTTGTGTGACGTTATGATTCCTCAACAATACATTTTGTTTCTTATTTTGTTGAAAAACGGGAAAAGCTACAGTCATTGAAAAAGAAAAAAGAGACAGAGAAAACAGAGGGTGGGGGGGGGGGGGCTTTTAAAGTCTGAATCAAATGATAATTTGGGTCTCTAGCATAGCTACTTTCTAATTTCTATATACAATGACTCATAACAAATCTATTGCAAATTACTGGGGATTATTTCATTCATTATAAATATTGGAATTTGCTCTCTATCTATACTCTGGGAGATGCACATACATGTAGGCATGAATTTACCTCCAGATATCTATATATTTTGTTGTTGTTGTTGTCATTCCAAGTTTGTCTTTGTATTTCCTGGTTGCCTTGCTGCCCAAGCTCAATAATGTGTCTCATCGTTTTGAAATTGTACCTGTAAAAAAATAAAAAATAAACAGATGAAATATGTATGAACTACAGTGTGTGCCTCCATAATAAAAAAAAAATGTAGTGCAATATTATGTTCATTAGCATCTTGATACTTCTTGTAAGTATGGTTTTCAATTTTGTAAATTATTTGAAAATAATTTGAAAGAGCATTTGTCAATGTTGAGGTTAAAGACTCGTGAGTATTCTTTGTGTTTCTGCCATGTAAATTATCAACTTATTGGGCTTTCAAGTAGGGTGTATGGTGCCTGTGAAGAGAAGTTTTCGCAAAATATCTTTGTTGAGTCTTAGGTTCGTTTGAATTTGTCAAATATTATGTACATTGTAGTTATGTGACAATAAATAATAGATTAGTTAATTGATAAAAAGCATATTTTGTAAATATTTTTTGTATATAGATGATTTACATGTATGAGATATTACTGCATTTGCGAAGAAACTTGCCTTCATAGATTATATTATTTTGTATATAATGAAATGGGCAGTTTGGTCTGTGGATTGTGACGTAGTCACGGATAACGCTCTGGTTTGTTGTGTACAAAAATATCATTAATTTCTGTTTTTTCCTTAGTGCCTTCTCCCTTGAAGCGCTAATCAAAATATATTATAGAAAGCCTCATATTATAGGTCCTCTAAAGATAGACCCTCCTGTTTCATACATTTTTTGATGATTGAAATTTCAGTCATTTCGTTTGTTGAAACAAATGGGAAAGTTTTCCGCCCCTAAATCACAGAGACATAACTTATTCAGTCAATTTGAAGAGCCTTTACCTATGGTCATTACACATTTTGAAATTCATCATTTTTTTGTCGGATTTCATTCAAATTTTCACCAGTCTTCTTTTCTGATTTTCTCCTTTCCTCTAGCGTAGTTTGACATCAATGTTGACTTTCCCTTTAACCCCAATCTAGATCAATGGTAGGATTCATCATCATCTATGATGAATCCTATTATAAGAACTACTAATCAAGAGACCACCCCCAGCCCTTCCCCCTTTCAGGGTAGAATGATAATTTTCTACATATCAGCATTGACTTAGCCAGGAAATCAATTGGTTTGGCCTGAATTGCTCCTGATTAAGAGAAATCAAATAGAACATTCCTTACAATGTAATGTATTTTATATTGTTTTTGAGTTTCATTTTTTTTCTTTGATGTACATGTAGATACTTTGTATTCTTTAAAATATGAAAAAGAGGTATATTGTTGAACAATTAAAGCCAAGTTAATGAAATTATATTATTGTTTCTGTTTTCATACATTAACAAAATGACGAATGAAGTGGTTTGATTATGTGACTGATTGAATGACTGGCTGAGTGATTAGTTTCAGGAAACCGTCTGAAGTACGAAGCCATCGACATCGCATTGAAATGTGTCTCAATTTTAATACACATACATTTCAACGGGATGTCAGCGAACAGGAGTGATTGCATGACAGAATAGTTGGTTACAAATCATTAATTTGTTTATTGATTAAATGGCTGTTGGTGGTTGGTTGATTACATTATTGAAGAAATGGCTATTGATTGGTTGGTTGGTTGGTTAATGGATTGATTAGTTGGTAGGTTGGTTGACTGATTGATTGGTTTGTTGGTTGGTTGATTCATTAATTGGTAGGTTGGTTGACTGATTGATTTACTATATTGGTTGGTTGGTTGGTTAATTGATTGATTGAATGATTGATTGGTTGGTTGATTGATAAGTTGGTAGGTTGGTTGACTGATTGATTGGTTTGTTTATTGGTTAATTAATTAATTGGTAGGTTGGTTGACTGATTGATTTTTGTATTGGTTGGTTGGTTGGTTAATTGATTGATTGATTGATTGGTCGATTAGATGGTTGGTTGATTGATTAGTTGGTAGGTTGGTTGACTGATTTTCAAAGTTTTTCATGTCATTAAAAACTCATAACTTTCTTATTAGTTATCCGATTTTGCTCAACTTTTTATTTTATTGGTTTGTCTCATTTCCTGATTCTATTGAAAGAAAGCTAGTTTTGGAGTGGACTTGCCCTTCAAGACAATGATAAAATCACTGAACTCTAGCACTACGTGGTGTAAAGTTCAATGATTCCGTCATCAAAGCATAAAGTGCACAATGTCGATCCGTAAGATGGCGCCCTTGGACTTATTTTAGAGGATGCTTATAGAGGTACGTAGTCAATGATGTCAACAATATATCTATCAAATTTTAGAGCAAGACATTAAAATAACTATCTGAGTAGGAAAGTCAGGGTGGGCCGGACGACTTGAAAATAATTATTTCGGCACAGTTGTCCAAATAATAATAATTTTCATCTTCCATAAAAAAACACTGAAACGATTAAACATAAGAGGTCTATATACTGATATTTAAAAAAGTTTTCGTAAATTGTCATTTATTACCGAAAAATAGCCACGACAACTTTTTATTTCATTACCATACGCCATTTTCCCCATACACAGGCCAGCTGTACATTCAAACCCAAAGGCATACGATAAAGCCGGGGGCTGATCGAGGTATACTGGTATTTGTGCCCCCCGGCCCCCGTGAGATATTATGTAGAAATTACCAAATTTAGCAAACCTCCACCTCATAGTATTATAGGGCAGCGAAGCAGTTTATTTCATGTCTTATATTGTATATAGTTTGATGACAAAATCACACTGCATGTATAATAACAAGAAAGACAAATAAATTAATAGGCTGCGGCGAAGATGGTCGGCTATTTATTCGCGGCAACACAATTAAAGTCAGACCCTGACGATACATATTCGAATACTATGTTGAAGGTGGATATTTTATAGGCGTGAATTAATTAGCAATTTATGCCACCTTTTATTATGAGTTCAAACGCAAACAAGTAAGAGAAACAGAATTGAAAAATGTGATCATGTAAATTGGACCAATAATAAGAAAGTAATGGGTGTTTGAAATAGTCTTTGCAACTCGTGATTGAGCAATTTGGCTACTGGATTGTGACGTAACACGGGCAACTCTCTTGTTTATCATGTACACAAATATAATTAATATATGTTTTGCTCCAATGCGCTTTCTCCCCTGGGGCACTGCTCAACTTCAATTCAATTCAATTCATTTATTTTCCTCTTTCAATCGTTCATATTTACAATGGTGGTACATTTTAACATATTCACATATTTATATACATTATAGATCAATTTGCACAATACAATACATTGAAAAAATAAACATGAAATTGAAAGGGAAGGAGCGCTAGGCCGACTAAAAAGCAGAGCTTGTAGGGTGTAAGCCCCCCTGTAAAAGTAATTATTATGAATTATTATTTTATGAGAAAGAAAACAAAAACAATAACAATAACTGATTCAATAATACAAAAAAAAAATCACTTATAAACGCAAAAAATTGATAAATACATACATGTTTATAAAAAGAAACAATCAAAGTTGCATAAAGTCACACTACAAATTATATTTCATTGGGGAATGCAATAGCCTATATAGTAACTATTCAGAAGAACTCAATCGTTTGTAAATATCTTAATTTTTCATTAATTTCTTTTGTAACACAGCATTTGTATTTTTTTGGAAAGTTTGTATATGTTATGATTTGATTTCTTAATAAAAACATTAAAAAAAAAAAAAAAAACTATTCAGAAGAAAACTTTTAAGTCTCCTTTTAAAAATTTGTATCGAATTACACTTCAAGTTATAATAAATTATATGATGGCGGATAGCATATTATTACAGGACCATTAGAAATTGACCTCCTGATAATACTTTGAAAAATCGATACTTTATTCATTGTACGTGTGCACGTTGAAACGTATGATTTTACTATTTCAGCCAATTTTAAATTTGCATATAGGTACATTACGTGATTACAATTTAAAAATTTCATAACTCATCTTTTGATTTCGATTTAGTCCAAACTTTAGCTACCGATCTCTTATATGTCTCTTTTCTTAAAGTTTTCTATCAAGGTTGTCTTGATGTCTAAACTACGATGACGTTATGCATCCTAGGGCTGATCTGAGTATAATACCCATGCATTCTGGAAAGAGAGAGAGAGAGAGAGAGAGCGCGAATAGTATAGAGTCAATAGACCTAACCTACATAATTTTGTGAATGACATTAAATGCCGGGATCAAACCCACGACATTCTCATCATATCTCCCAACTCCAGAAAAATTCTGGTCTATCACATGGGGGGGGGGGGGGGGGGCGTATGGCCCCTCCCTGGTAAAAGCCCAATTTAGAATATCCTACATTATAAAAACAAAGACACAGAACTACACAATACGGTGCCCTTCAAAATAAATTAAAGAGGTTGGGCACATGAAAATGTGTTTGTTCCCCCTTCCCCCTGCAACATAATTATGGAGCCATCCCTGACTATATACAAATCCATGTTAAAACAAAAAAGTGTGTGTGTGTGTGGGGGGGGGGGGGGGGGGGGGACCACCCCCTTCAGAGATATCACGACCACCCTGGCCCCATTATTGTTTCCACATCAAAGAGTATTATTAGCAAAGAGTGGCCAGTCCAGTAATATAGCACGCGAGCATATTGTAGGAAAGAAATCAAGGCCATAGTCTTAATCAAAACGTTTTTAATATGATATATTCTATATTTTTCTCGCTATTTTTTTATATAAATATTAAAATTGTGAAATTGGTCTGTTTTTATACTAAATATGGTCCTATTACCAAAACTAGTGCCAAAAAGGGGATAAATGGAGTTTCAAAACATATAAAAACATCCAATAAGATAAAAAGTTTTCACAAAACCTACGGCTTCCGCAACTTTTCGAGCTAATGACTAAAATAGGGTGTATGTATGATATAATTTGTAGGGAAGTATTATTTTGATAAGCCACCTTCACTACTTGAAGTGTAAAGTTGTAAATATGTTGTACATGTATAGTTTAGTATCAATTTGTATATGTTTACAACTTGACTTTAAAATATGTTATTCAATGTCGTGTTGTTATTAGTATCATGCAATATTGTGTATGATCACTTTCATAGTACAACTTGTTACATACATTTATTAGTACTGTTTATCTAACGTAATCCATAAACAAACTATTTATTATTTATTGCTTTTCTCGTTTTGATTACAATTACATGTACACCTTAATTGGCATGAATTTGTGTTTTATTCTCATAAAGGGCCGGGGTCGAAAGAAGAGTCAACTATAACTCCGGGAAGCTAATCCGCGCACCGACTACGGAAGTAACTCACAGTAAAGTGTCATGACACTAAACCGTCTTTGCAGCTCGATATAGCTTGGAAAAAAACGAAACATGGCGGAAGACGGATCCACAAAACCTGCTGCTGCTGACATTGATACCAGTCGTTTGGACTCCAAGAGGCAAACTCTTGATGATGCTTATGCCGCTCCTGCTAATTTCCTTGAAATAGATGTCTGTAATCATCAAACTCATGGCATCGGAAACAAAAGATATACAGATTACGAAGTCAGAATGAAGGTGAGTGCCCGTACTGGCCGTAGTCTGTGTGTGTGAGTACTGATGACTGAACTGAAGGAGGCGTGATCACTGTGCACTGTAGTGTAGAGTTCAAACGTTAGTTGTGTGTGAGAGACAGATACTAGACGATGTCATGTTTCATGTACATGTTCATTTATGAAGACAGAAATAACTGTTTGGTATCAGGGTATGGGGAATTATTTAATAAAACCGAAAATGTCAACCTTCCCCATACACAGACGGTATCTAATTTATTAGGCTCGCACAATTAAAAGGGGCCGGGACTAGCCATTTTGGCGCTAGTTCAGAAGCCTTTCCAAATTTGATCCGCAACTCCGGGGTGGAGATACTCCACTAAAACGTACCCAAAATGAAATAAATATTCATCAAATGTTTAAATAAAGATCACAAGTTAAAAGTTATTATGTTTCTTACCTGTTGCGTGTCAGTTCTCTTTTTTGGGGGGAGTATTTTTCATAAAAACAGAGACTTATAAATAATATACACTTTCTCACAGGATTCACGGCAAACTGCTGCACAATGCAATTGCATACCGAACCAACAGAGTGGTGCGGGCGCTCGCGCGTACGCGTGCCTGAAGTTTGCGACCGGGATGATGAATTGCTCAAGATTTATTCAATTAAGATCTGAGATTACAGTCGCTAACTTCACCCACGCGTGCGCCCGCACCCCACCGTCGGTACGGTATGCAAGTCTATTGACTATTGTGCAGAAGTTTGCCGTGAATCCTGTGAGAAAGTGTATTTATGTCTTCGTTTTTAGCAAAACGGGTTCGAGAAATCCCTGCACACACACCTTTTACACTAAACATTATAATCGTAAAGTAAGTATCAAATTGTAATTGTTGATTGTGAATTTTTCATTGTTTAGAGATAAACTTCACCTTATCACTTAATACTCGTACCCGAGGACACTCTCTAAAGATTTTCAAGGAAAGGTCTCGTTTAAACATAAGGAAATGCTTTTTTCAGCAACAGAGTGGTGTCCGACTGGAATAGTCTCCCTCAAAAAATAGTTGACTCGAACTCCATCAACATCTTCAAGATGAGACTGGATAAGCTCTGGTGGTCTGAGCGATTCAAATTAAATTAATTTAATATGATCAAAACCGTCCCAACTCTGCGCATGTGCAATAAGTTAACTCTAGAACGTAAAAAACTCTAGAACATAAAAAAAACCTGAAGAAGTGACCGAGGATTACAGGATCTACCTCTCCTCGAAACATGATGATGATGATGCAAATAAAATGACATACCGGTATACCGGTAGTTATAATCAGAAAGTCTTTTTAATTTTCATCTGAAGAAAGATAAGATGTGTGTACAAACATGTATCACCTTAACTTTATACATGTCAATTTTATCTTGATGATTACAGACGAATTTACCAGTCTTCAAGAATAAAGAATCAACAGTACGGCGGAGATACAGTGACTTTGAGTTTCTCAAACAAGAGTTAGAAAGAGATAGTAAAGTAAGTAAATAATTAAATAATTATATGTGTTAGAACTTAGTTGTATGTCTTCCAATTGTGATTCATTTGAGTAGTAATATCATGAAGACATTTGAAGTTGGAATAAACATGATACTGGTATAATTAAAGAACCTACATGGAAACTGAAGTTTGACACTGTTTCTGTAAGTTTTGTTGTTGTACCATGAATTTTTAGGAGTAATGGAATGTTGTTAGATTTATGGGCAGGTCATGTATGCTAGTCAGAGGGACATAAAATCCAAAACATAACTATGAGAGATTTACTGATAGCATCAGGCAATCCTAAATGGGACCCTTTGCAATCGGTAAAAGAATCTACCGGTACTGTATGAACCAAACTGAAGCTGAAATCATGTCGTTAGGAAGAACTGAATTTGAAATCTCAAGAGAATTAGCCACAGACATAATTTAACTTGTTATAATCAGATTGATAACTTTTGATAAGTGAAATGATTTTCTGGAAAGTTTTTTTTCTTCTGGTCATTGTTGTAATTTTGTTTTTGCGGTTGTTATTGATAATATTGGGATTGCAAATATTTCTTGTAGAAACAGGGAACAACTAGGTATTTGGTCATGTTGTGTCTGTATGTTCCCAATTGTTATTGTTAAGCAATAACAGGAATGATAATATACTAGACAGAGAAAGTATACTTTTATTGAAAGCAACTTGATATCAGGGTTGACTTCCCCATTAACAGAACAGTTCAAAAGGAAATGGACAGAGCTATTGACTCTCTGTAAGGTTGATTTCTAAAATCTCTTGCGATCATGTTTCCATCATGTTTCTATCTGTAGATTGTTGTACCCGCATTACCTGGCAAAGCTCTCGGTAGACAGCTTCCATTTCTGAAGAAAGGAGACGGTATATTTGAGGACGAGTTCATCGAACAGAGGCAGACGGCTCTGGAGGAGTTTATCAATAAGTAAGTTTAGAAAAATTGTACACCTGTGAATGTAGACTTGTCTTTATTTAGAGTGTATGTTTGTGAAAAAAATAATCATGGGTGTTCAAGTGTTTATAATGTAGGATTTTGGGGCATCCACTTGCACAGGGCCCTGTTTCATAAACTTTGTTATCAATAACAACATAGCTACATACATCTACATGTAGCTTCTGAAATCATGGCATTTGATTCGCTGAGAGCAAATATGTCATACATGAAGCAAATTAGCAATTTAGCATTTTTTTATTGATAACAAGTTTTATGAAACAAGGCCCAGAATGAGAAGAGCCTTCATATCAATGTTTCAAATTCAATTTGTAATTAGATTTTGAATTTTGAACTTGCTTCATCTTATTGAAATTCAAACAATTTTTATTTTGTATTGTTGTTGTTGTTAGTGTTCAATAGAATTGCATGGCTTTTGCTTTTTCAGAATGAGAGAGGCTTTTGCACCTCGTGGAAGCTGAAATGTTGCTTCCTTCTATTAACTTCTGAGTAAAATCGATACTACAGTGTACCACTCTTACCAGTACCGGTAAGCCTGTGTAATAGTCAAATTTTGTAATGTAACCAAATTTAATTTATATCTTTGTGAAGTGCCTTTAAGCAAATAGTTGTTTCATTCACCAGTTACGGATAATTGTATTTCAAACGTCAGAATGCGAATTGCATACATTAGTTGTTGTTAGGTAGGACAAACAAAATGGCTTCCCCACAGGGCTCTACCTAAAATCATGTAGTACATGTACATGTTTATGCAAGTTGCAATTGAAATGCAATTATTTGTAAGGAGTGAATGAAATAATTTGTATCAAGACACTTCACAAAGATGTATGTATTACATTTGGTTACGTAACCTATTTGTCCATGTTTTTACATGCTTTCTTCAGTTTGAGCCTGATGTAGCTTGCTATAATTTTGTTATTGATATTCTGAATATTTTATCGTTTGTCTTTCATTAGAATTGCGGGGCATCCGCTCGCCCAGAACGAGAAGAGCCTTCACATGTTTCTCCAAGACAAGGCTCTGGACAAGAACTACGTGCCAGGCAAAGTGCGGAATACGTAACCCCCGGGAAAAATGACCAACCACATGCACATTGTACACACACACACACACAGACAGAACCATACTCCACCTGTGCTTCATGTAAGGAGACTTCTATGCGACTCTGACAAGTAGACACGAGACTGCGACCAACTCGGCGGCCCCCTATCCCTTTTTTAAAATTGTGTTCTGCCACCCTCCCTGCCCTCCCTCCCTCCCCACTTAGAGTACTTTAATTGACTTCTTATATTTTAGTTGATGTAGAGCAATATTCCACATTCTAAGCTTTGCTGATGACTTTCCTTTTTTTAATGGATAATTTGGATGAACATACATGTACCAGTGGGAAATAGTTATAACTCTTGGTAATGATTTCTCTCTGTTTTGCACCAGATTAGTTGCCTTCAAAAGAATTTACGATTTGTATTGTGAATAATGCAAGGTAATTTCAAGTTCGAATGAAATGATATGTAGTTTTCCTAAAAGGAACTACAGTTGTACATATTCCAAGGTACAGGTATGTGTGTATTACTCTTCTGAGGAACCTTATACGCAATTTGCCAACTAACCAAACACTACAAAAACTTTGGTCAATTAGGCACATTAAGACCTTAGATTATCGTTAGTGGGCATATGTACTCTGAGAGATATCCAAAAGGCCGCTGTCACAAGGTCTGTCAAATTTAAGGAATATATTTTTCCCATGTATCTGTTTGGACTCATGTACAGTCAAACCTGCTTTAGTGACCACCTGTCTACAAAGACCACAAGTCTACTAAGACCACTTTTTTTGTTTCCCTAGAAAATAATTTCAGATTGAAAGATGTACTCTAGGCACCTGTCTACAAAGACCACCTGCCTCTATAAAGACCAATTTTCTTGTCTCCCTTGGGTGGTCTTTATAGACGGGTTTCATTGTATTGATATTTTCCCCATTTATCTGTTTGAATGCATGAAGAAAGGGAGGCTGTAATAGTTGCTTCAACACTTTTAAACAAAATAAAATACTGCACTTAGTAGATATGGGCAGTGGACATGGACATACAAATAACACAGTGTACTTTTGTGATTATATGCTAATGGAATATTTTTTTAATATGATAATGGGGGTGTAGCATGGCTAGAAGCAGAATATCATCTCTAATTGTCAGAGAAGATTACATTACAAAATAGGATAATGGTGGGGGAGAATTCTGTCTGCAAACTGTATTGTGATACCCCAAGTACATGTACAAATGTATATGCCTCATAAGTTTCATCCGCTATTTCTTTTTCTTTTTATACTCCTGCATATACCCCGTTTAAGATTCTTTAAAGTAGTTAGTGATTCCTGGGCCCCATTTCACAAAACTTATCATCAGTGAAAAGCTATTAAAATCCTTGCTTCTGATTGGTTATCAGCAGATTTGTCACTGATTTTAGTCATTTGTCATTGAAAAAAGGCTTTGTGAAACGGGTCCCTGGTTGTATTTATTCTGTTATTTGATTTTTTTTCTGAAAATCTGGCATCGGTGAAATAGAAAAGGAACTTATTTTTGTATGATAGCACTTGCATCAGCTTGCATGAATTCTTTTGCCTATGATTCAAGCACTCAGTTGTTGGTGTATTGAAGCAGATTTACACATGATGTACAGCAGATTTACACATGATGTGAAGCCAATTTACACATGCTGTAAAGCAGATTTACACATGTAAAGCAGATTTACACATGATGTGAATCAGATTTACACATGCTGTAAAGCAGATTTACACATGATGTGAAGTAGATTTACACATGATGTGAAGCAGATTTACACATGATGTGAAGCAGATTTACACATGATGTGAAGCCAATTTACACATGATGTGAAGCCGATTTACACATATAATGTACAGCAGATTTACACATGATGTAAAGAGATTTACACATGATATAAAGCAGATTTACACATGTTGTAAAGCAGATTTAGATATGATGTAAAGCAGATTAATGATTTACACATAATGTACAAATGAAAGGATGTGAACAATGTATAAAAAGATAATTATGCATAATAGTGTTTATATATCTGTGTGTAATGATTATGAAATGGTGTTATTTTTCTCTAAAAATGTATAGTTTTTGTGTTTTGTGGTCATGCAGTCAACGAGTACATGTATATGTCTTCAAATTCTCTGCTTATTTTCCCTAGAATATATCTGAATCACTATCTGAATGCATGCATGAAAGATGAACAACATCAATTAGATTTCATATTGGTATTAGTGCCCATTGCTGGTGTTGGCGTAAAATCAATATCCATTTTACAGTAGTTCAGATGTGTAGGTGAGCACTTGACACTAAAGTGCTATGTAAGAGGTGTTGACATTTTCACACAAAGACGAGTGCAAAGGCTATTAGAAGCACCCTAACTCTAACACTACTCAAACTTCTTACAACACTAAGTATGAATTTACAGCACATAAATATTTCTGTTTAGGTTGGAAGGTGTACATAACATACTAGATTTTTACACATCTACATTCGTATGTCTAAGTGTGCAGACAGTAAGATCGCAAAGACGAGTAGAAAGCAGATGGTTTTTAGTCTCTTGTATTGTATACAAATATTGACTGCTTTGAGGGGCACGGTTAAAACTATTGCCCGAGGTGATTTCGAATTAGTACTGTGTCCCGGGACAAAGTCAGTGGTATACGGTAGTGCAATCTCAATATCACTGAGGAGCTATAGTTTTAACCCTGACCTGAAAAAGAGGCAGTCAATATTTGTTTTATATACCGCATCCCCAGTGTCAGTTCTCATGAAGAGACATTTTAACATACTATGCCTGTTAAAGTGACTTTATTTGTAGAATCTTAGGAAATTTACTCCTCTAAGAGCATCGCACGTGTCCCATTGCTTGTATCCATTGTTAACATCACGTGCAATCATTGCGACTTTGCAATGTACGCGCAAGTAGAATTATGCCAGGTCAATACTTTTTGTTATACTGCCCATGCAGTTAAGACCATTCAAATTTAGATTTTATAATATGTGCGATAGTTAATCAAAATGAATTATTGCATAATAGAATATTGATATGCCCATCTTGTTAGTTTTATATTCCTGTACCTGCTTCTTTCATTTTATTTCACTCTCAGAAAAATAGAAATTGCACCATGAAATGTAAAGTTTTCTTTAAGAAAAACTTCATACCATGCTGATGTTATAGGAAGTCATGCTATTCTAGTATTTATCGTGTATTACTATTAGTCCTATATATTTCCTTTTTGTAGTTTTGTAATGATTTGCTTCTTGAATGAATTGAAAGGGGATTAAGGGTTAAAAGGAATAAACAATTTATTTCTTGAAATAGTTCAAATATGGTAAATATTTTTCTTCTTTTTTACATATATGATGTACTTGTAAGTCAGTGTATAATAAATGAGAAGTTTTTTTTTCTTCATAAAACTCATTAACACTCGCTGCTCCTGCCATTTCAGAACACACATTAAATTACATAGTTATGCTAGGGTTTGGTAATTTAAAATACATATCACATTTTCCAATCATTAAAATGAAGTGTTTTGAAAGTGATGATTATTATTGTCAATACTTGCACTCGACACATTGCATTATTACAATACAAACCATTAGGCTGTAAATGAATCTCGGACATCTCGGCCCCATTTCACAAAACTTGTCATCAGTGACAAACAGCTTTTGTTATAAGCTAGTGAAATCCTTGCTTCTGATTGGTCATCAGCAGATTTGTGTAATTTGTCAATGAAAAAAGGCTTTGTGAAACGGGTCCCAGAAGTGTATTATTGAATTTATGAAACAAAACTAGTCCCATTTCAGATTTTGTACCATTGTATATGTCAGTCTGCCGTTATTTTTAATCCTGCACACCGCAAATTAAATTGATTACAAGTCTTGTACGTAAGCATCGACTCTTTTTGTTAACTTTGTTGAATAGAATGCTTCACCTGAAATTTCTGTTGTCTTTTTAACAAAAAAAACTTCATTATTTGTGGCATTCTGGCAGGGTTGCATACATGTAGTATTAATGAATAAAGATGTTAAAAATCAAAACGTAACTTGTGTGTGTTTTGAGTTATTATGTAGCTGGAAATAGGCAGTCGGAAAGAAGTGGGAGGGAGGGAGAGAAAAGGCGATAGAAAGTTGTGAGATGGGGAGGGGAGGGGGATCGGGAGTGAAAGAGAGGGAAAAGGTTGTGGGAGAGATGAGGAGTGGAAAGGACAAAAGAGAGAGGAGGTAGGGAAAGACAGAAGAAGAGAAGGTGAGAAAGAGCAAGGAAGACATGAGAAAGAAGGGAGCACAAGAGAGAGAGAGAGAGAGAGGAAGGAAGAGAGAGAGAGGGGAAGGAAGAGAGAGAGACATACAGTGTGGAGAAGAGAGAGAGAGAGAGAGAGGGGTAGGAAGAGAGAGAGAGAGAGGGGAAGGAAGAGAGAGAGAGAGAGAGAGACATACAGGGTGGAGAAGGGAGCACAAGAGAGAGAGAGAGAATGTGCCCACAATAAAACAGGATACTAATAAAGCAGCAAATGTACACTAGCTGTCACACAAGTATATGCAACAAAACAAAAACAATTTCTGTAGAAATTCATATTTTAATGAATATATTACAATATATTACAATCAAAGCATAGCAAACATCCAATCAAGAATTTAAGTATACACAACCAGTACCTATAATATTTTGTACAATTGAATATATTATGTACATTAACAACTATAGAGAAAATGATTCCCATAAATGGAACTACTGCACCAGTAACTTGAAGGGACTAATGCTTGGTAAAGCTAGAAGTATACAAACAAACATCATAGTAGATTCTCGTTCTCATACATGTATTTCTTTTAGAAGCTAACACTTGAATTAATTGGACAGTACATAAAACTTTTTGCATATGTGGCTTTTGATAGACAGAATAATATGAGCAAATACTTGACATATTTCATTTAAAAAAAAGAAAGAAAAAAAAAACCTTCCAGAAGTTATGATGCACCATTAGAGCATAATTAGCACTATTTTCCATATACATATAGCTACATGTATGTTTGAATCAAAAGTTAAACTACATGACTTGTGCACCAGTATTTGAAACAAAAGTAATATCTTAGTGAAAGGATTAATAACATTCAGTTCATAACTGAAACTAACACAAAGCACTTTGGGAGAAATAAAAACTATGTATTTCTATATTTGGTTACCGGTAGTTCATTCAAGAAAGTTTGATATCTTCGATACGATGAATAGGTCCAAACAAAATGAGGTCAATGAAAACTAAAACTTTGTAGACACTTCTTTGACACTTTTTTGTCAATCAATTTTTATTAACCTTGCATTCTGAATGGTTATAATGCAATGGAAACTAAAATTCTTTTCATCATAAAGTAGAAACTGAGAAACAGATTTGGAATTGTGAAGAGCTCACTTTTCATGTTTTATAGTCATGCTAGTGGGGCCAAGGCATACACTCAATGTATGTGACTTGGCCCCAAATACTTTTGTCGAGCGCAATTCAAAGTCAGAAGGCCCCTTTCATATATGGAAGATCAACTACATGTTCATGTACATTGTAGCTTGGTAGGAAAAAAAAGTTGTGAGCAATTGCTCGTAGTAACACCAAAGCAGAGGCACTTTCAGAAATACAATGAAACCTATATATAACAACCACCAGAGGGAGATCAGAAAAGTGGTCTTTACAGGCAGGTGGTCTTTATGCAGTAGGCCTACTGATCGTTTTTAACCTAGGAGTGTTTCACAAGGAACCGAAGACGAACTTAACTCTAAGTTGGATTTAAACATTATGGAGAGCCATTTGTAGCCTTAAAATGAAATATATTCGAAAGCAAAAATTGAAGTATTTTAAACTCTCATAAATTCCACACCAAGAACATGAAATCTCCTTGACAGTAGAAAATATGAATGATTTGAATCAACATTTTATGCCTTTTAAAATAACTTTTACAATATATTTTCAAAGATGCTAACGCCCTTCCATAATTGTGAATTGTGAAACACCCTCCAAGTCTCCATGAGAAATTCTGTTCATGGGAAAAAAAGATGCGGTCCGCTGTGTAAATAGGTGGTTTCAGTTAAAACACAAAACCTTGATGTGGTGAGAACATTGTCTTGGTCTGAAAATCAGGTTCAAAAGCTGCTCTTGTCTGGTCTTGGTAATGGTCTAGTCTTCTGGGACAAAGACTCCACAGGCAGCGATCTTACAGTCCTTCTTTGGTCTCTCATTGTATGTCTCCTGGCCTTCCAAGGTCTTCAGAACTTCTGTGCCTTCAACAAGTTTTCTACGATGGAATGAGGACAAACAATAACAATCGCATCAAGAGGAAATCTAACTTTGCTACCAACTAGTTGATGTGAATGAATTAAAACAGAAAAATAAGAGAAATAGTTATGAGGATCAGCTTGCATGGTGATGTAGATATACAGTCGATTTATAGTTGCACCATGCGAGAGGGGAAGGATTGGAGACAGCAGCTAGTCAACCTATTCGAAACGTCAAGCTCTTTTTACTACCCATCCTTTCCTACCGATGCTATATTTCTCTCAAGAAAGATTACCAACAGTTCTTTTCAGGACTACACACACTCAAGAAAGATTACCAACAGTCCTTTTCAGGACTCCCCTATCCTCCCCCTCTCGCATGGTGCAACTATAAACCTACTGTACAGTGCGTCCCAGAAAAAACGAAACCGAGAAGTATCGATGTTTTATCATAACTTAATCACAACCATAATTAATGAATGATACATATTTGGAAAGCTTAGAGTCTCCTCTTTCAGTTGATGCTACTCAGATGATGCATATTTCACGCATGAGTGATTAAAAGCAATTTGAAGGAAGGAAACCAAAAAGACATTTGGCGGGCGGTATCTGAATTTCGAAGAAAAATTCACATTTTTAGAAAGTTGAGTTTCTGCCCTTTCATATGACACCTCAATCAGGAAAAATGAGCGAGGAATGACAAAGTTCTGTTTGTTTTAAGTAGTGCTTGCATTTCCATAATTTTATTAAACGAATTCGTTTTCACTGGCTGCCTGCCGTATCAATAAACGAAATTAACAAAAGACTTAACTCCGTTTCGTTGACAATCAGCCGTAGACGAGAGTCTTCATGCATGGCTGATTGTAAACGAAACGGAGTTAAGTCTTTTGTCAAATCTGCTTTTTGCTACGACAGGCACCCAGTGAAAACGAATTCGTTTGTTAAAATTATGAAAATGTAAGGGTTACTTTAAACAAACAGAACTTTGTTATTCCTCGCTCATTTTTCCTGATTGAGGTGTCATATGAAAGGGCAGAAACTCAACTTTCTAGAAATGTGAATTTTTCTTCGAAATTCAGATACCGCCCGCCAAATGTCTTTTTGGTTTCCTTCCTTTAAATTGATTTTAATCACTCATGCGTGAAATATGCATCATCTGAGTAGAATCTACTGAAAGAGGGGACTCTAAGCTTTCCAAATATGTATCATTCATTAGTTATGGTTGAGATTAAGTTATGATAAAACATCGATACTTCTCGGTTTCGTTTTTTCTGGGACGCACTGTATATAGATTGGTGAATGTTTGAAAGAAATCTAAAAAACAATCAAAGTTAGGTTTAAAAAATAAGAAATTGTGCATGAGTGCCACTTTTCATCCTCATGCACTTTCCATGCATTTAGCACATGCACCATGCAACCCGCCACATTCTAAGGCAGTGCATGGGAACGAGCCTTAATTAATATAGGCTACATATTGGATGTCCATGACCCACGATTAAAAGAAATATATATATACATCTTGTTGCCAATGTGAAGAAGAAAAGGTGATTCATATTCTGTATTTTTTTCTACTCTTACATATGATCAGTCCACAACGTAATATCAAGTTCTTTTGTATTTTCCTGGCCATGTAAATGTGGGCAAAGCAAATTTCCATGGGAAAATAAAAACACAAATATAAACATAGTCTTTGAAAATCTGTTTTTGTTTTTAAAAAAAAAGTACTTAAATTGTTACACCTGCCCTCAACTATAGGCTATGTATGTATCTGATATCCATGAACTACATCACTGCTGAACAAAACTATTGCTTTTAATTGCCAAATTTAGGGATCAAGAAAAGCTGATTAATCTTTGACAACATCTTCATGTTCATATACTCACCCGAAGGCTACAAATTTGCTGTCCATCCACGGAGCAGGTTGACACGTGATGTAGAACTGAGATCCGTTGGTATGTCTTCCTTTGTTGCCCATCCCCAGTATACCCCTTGCATTGTGCTTCACCGAGAAGTTCTCATCTGAATAAAGAAAAGAAAAAAGATAAACTATTGAATCTAGAGTCTGCAAAAAGAAACGATCTTGGAAATATTAACAAATATCATGTTGTTTAATTAATTGGAAAGTACAGTTTTGCAAGACAATTAAGGTGATAACTTAGAGAGTAGATTTGCGGTACAACCGTGTGGACATCCTTAAAAGGACTGTTTGTACTCTTTCGTGTTGATTGAGAAGTCCTGAAAATGACTGAGAATCCGACGTTTTGGACGAATATTAAATTCAATTAATATCTATATATCAAGATATCAATATATATTGGAGGTCAATTCCATATATTCATAATTATTCATCATGCCTTTCATACAGACTTACAGTGGCACAATCGAGAAGAGTGAGAGAAGTACATTGCTTTTATGAAAACCAACGTTGATTACGGTAATAATTAAATGAAACGTACCTTCAAATACTGGTCCATGAATCGATTCACCTCCATCTCCTTTTCCGTACAAGATATCTGGACAGTAAAATGCAATGGAATCATAACGGCAATGACGACAATGACAACAATTGAATTTCAATTTAATTCAATTCAAAGTTTATTCAACACTCTTCATAAAAACATTTAAAACATACAAATACAGAATGGAATGATAAAAAACAACAACATAGTGATAACAAAAAACAGTGGCATTTTATGAGAGCATTATACCGGTAATATTAGTAACCCCAGTCCCAATTTCTGATTCATTGGTATTCAACAATCCCTGATATAATAATAATAACAATCATGATAACACTATTAATAGTCACATTTGTATGATAGCGCTTTATGCTACGTTTCTAAGCGCTTTGAATTGACATTATTATCACCTCAATTATTGGATTCAATTTCTAATCTGCACATGGCAGCTAGTGCACACACTTTACTCCCTGGGATATATAAAAGATGGTTCTATATCATCTTCATGACATGTTTGTTTTCCCACTCTCCTTTCTTTTCCTATGTCTTCATTTTTGCTTCCATTCAACTAAGGGCGTAAATGTGGCCCCTCCTTGTGCCCCCCCCCCCTCCTGCGGCTACGCCAGCGGACCTTACCTCCACCTTGTACCCATCCATTGGGTACGATCCTGTGAAACAAGGACTCAAGGTAATGGAACTTCATCAGGGTATCGTCTGTCTTCTGTCCCTTCTCCCCCGTGCAGAGCGCTCGGAAGTTCTCACACGTCCTTGGGCATTGGTCAGTGAAAAGCTATGAGAGAAACAAAAAATTCATGTTGATATCTTGTAATCCAAACTGTTAAATCGGTGCTCCGAACATTTTTCCCAGCGGCATGTGCTTCAGCGGCATTTTACTACAGGCTTTATTTCATCAAAAGTGTAGGGTTAGAGCTCCACCTAGGATTGAGGTTAGGTTTAGACTTTAGATCGAGTAAGGGTAATGGTTGAGGTTGTGTTGAGTCCAGGGAATTTGGTTAGTGTAGGAGATGATTTTATTGCAGCACAATTGTTAAATGATAAACTAATGAGGTTGAATACATGCACCGGTATATGTTATTTTATACACAACACAATTGACAGCTTTTAGTACGATCATGCGCTGGGATAACTGAAAGAGCTGTTGATATATTCTTTCATCAAAATAATCTTGGTAAAGGGTGTTGGGGAGGATGAAATGAAGCTCTTTCAACAATGACCCCAACAAGAGAAGAACAAATTGGCTGGGGGGGGGGGGGGGGGGGGGGGGTCATGAATGGAAGTGGAAAAGGAAAAGTAGGAGTACTCAAGAGTGGAAAAGCTTTTGAATTACAGGTCAAAGGAATTTTGAATAGTGTAGTTTTGAGAAAAATTGTTGGTATATAAATACAGCTTATAAAATAAAAATAATACTACCAGAAGTATTTGATACTCAAAACAAACATTCAGTATGTCCAAAGTCTACTCAGATTCTGCTCACACTTTCATTTATCTGTTTTTCTCTCATGAATATTCCTGCTTTTCATTAAAACCATCTGAATGTGATAGTGGACTTCCCCTTTAAACTCATTGAAAATATGGCAAGAGAAAAAGCCCAACAGGTAAAGAAAAAATCTGAAGCTCTTACCTCAAACAGCAATCTGCCAATTTTTTCCCCATCAACTGTTACGTCAAAGTACACAAATGTATGCTGAGGAGAGAAAAAAAGGCGATAACATAGTTGGTCAAATTCATAGACAACGATATAAGGACATAATATTCTATAAAAAAAAAGAGATTACAAGGATAAAGGAGGGGGGGGGGGGGGGGCAGAAAAAAGGGTTACAAACCCCTGTTTTTCCTTTATATTTTACTTAATTTAATAGGGACAATATCTATCATTGATTCCACTTTGTGGGAATACAACAAAACAAATATGAGATTTTGTTTTCATAGACAGGTCTTTCTAGTAAATGTCTCAATCAGGGCCCTGTCCCATTAAAATTTGAATCAATGACAACTAAGTTGCAATAACTGTTCTCAGCTACTGAAACTGTTTCATCTGATTGGCTTGGGGAGGGGGGGGGGGGGGCAATTTTGTTATAGAAATGGGACATCTTAACAAGTTTTTGGCTTACTTTTGTGGCAAGAATATGATCCTTATACGCTTCCTCTGCTAAAGCCATGTAGAGTGGGAGGGGCTTGTATTCCACATAGTTGAAGTGCTGCTCAGACCACTGCTTCAGTGCCTCGGGACCTCCTGTATTGTAACCATGGGAAAAGAAAGAGATGAAATTACCTGTTACTGCCCTCAACCGAATACCCTGGTATGTAAAGACTACCCCAGGAATAGATTAATAATAATAATGGCCTCTTACATATATGGTGCTTAGACGTTATCATCATGGTTATACATGTATATATGAGCTGACAAAGTAGGCACTCAATCATTTTGGGTATCCACCTACACTTGGGTGGAGGGTGGCAAATGTAGATTAATGTCTTGCCAAAGGACTACTGCGCCATTACGAGAAATACACCCGATGGTGGCCTGTACTTATAGCGAAGAAGATAGGTCTTGTTGGCCCCGTCTTATAAAGAGTTGATATTTATTGCAACTTATTTGCGATTGATATCAATTTTGCAACTTTGGATATACATGTAGGAGACTGCAAACTTGATTTGAGGATTTGAGATTGATTTGAATCAATCGCAACTCTTTATAAGACGAGGCCGAGGAATTTCGTCAAAAAAAGCATCACGATAATATAGGCCTATATTCCTAATTGCTGAGGGTAAAGAACTCCACAGAGCAGGAGATGATGCTATGAATGACATGGGGGATGGGCACTCTACATTTTTGGAATTTAATAAGGGGCTGTATGTACAGAGACTTAAAAACAAAAAATAATGGAACATTAAACTAAAGTGTTGAGGCCTTATTTAGAGGTATGGAAAAAGACTTTATTTCACTTACCGAGGAATTCTCCATTGACATAAGTCATTGCCTTTTCAGTAAAGACCCATGTCTCATCTCGCAAGGCTTTCCTCTGTTCTTCCACATACTCCTCCCATTCAAACTCTAGTAGACCTCGTATGTCGGGTGTTTTGAACTTCTCAGGGTTACCTTGGTATAGAGCCTGAACAAAATAAAAGGGGACATACAACGATTGATAATAATTCTTCATGGGGCTATATTATTATATCATTTATGTGGAAAAATGGTTGTGATGGATGGAAGACTGTGACAGTGACACTAGACCATGTGGACTGGAGCTCTTGTTTAATTAGGCACGATAGCTCAGTCGGTAGAGCAGTGGTCTCGTAATCCGGTGACCCGGGTTCGAAACCAAGTCGATGCGCTAGTGCCCTTTGGCTTTGGTAAGGCATTAATCCTCATTACCACTATAATACCAGGTCCCTCGGAGAGGATCTAAAGCGCCATTGGCCGTCTGTTTGGTTGCTTACTTACAAGCATTGATGCTTTCTTAGCAGTCAGGTAAAATAACCACCATCACCGTCACCATCACACACACAATTACTTGCAAGTTTTCTATTGTATCATTGCCATTGCCATATTGATTATTGGCTAGGATACCTATAGAGTCTATTTATTGTTGTCTGCAAAGTGCCTTTGAATTTGTCTTAGACATCGCTTAATGGATGTGCTATGAGGTCGATAGTGTTTAGGGTTAGACCTAGACTGTAATGCATTGTAAAATGGCAAAGAATCATTTAAACAGTCCAACATGTTGTGTGTCCAGACGGGTTGTGCATTGTGCATTGTGAATCATTGAATTGTCATTGGTCCGGACAGCAGATGATTTGAAGAAGTTTACATGCAATACTTTATAATATAAATCTGTTAACATGGTTAAGGATTATGTTAGACAATAGTAAAAAAGATGAATATTTATGTTGGTCAGTGTGAATGGATGCATACTTTTCTATCAAATACTAAGGCAAAAGTGACATCCGGACGCGGACACACAACTCCGCATCATAACACTTCTTTACAAACCAACAAATTATTTAGCGTATGGGACCGTGTTATAATG
>JAVYIG010009719.1:0-75595 GCA_035222895.1 Strongylocentrotus droebachiensis | reverse complement strand
CTTAAATTATTAGGAAAAGAAGACGATTTATTGTACCATTCTCGACTGTTAATCCTTGTCTGAATGAAGTTTCCCCCCTCCCGTGCAAAGCGCGGAAGTTTTGGCGTTTCATTAAATTATTAGAGAAAGTAGAAGATTCGTTGAACCGTGCTCGACTCTTAGGCTCTTAATCCTTGTCTGAATTCAGTTTCTCCCCTCCCGCGCGAAGCGCGGAAGCTTTGACGTTTCATTCAATTATGAGAAAAAGCAGACGGTTCGGTGTACTGTTCTCGACTCTTAATCCTAATTTGTCTCAATGAAGTTTCCCCCTCCCGCGCGAAGCGCGGAAGCTTTGACGTTTCCTTAAATTATTAAAGAAAGTAGACGATTCATTGTACCGTTCGCGACACTTAATCCTTGTGTGAACTCAGTTTTCCCCCCTCTCGCGCGAAGCGCGGAAGCTTAGACGTTTCTTAAATTATTAGAGAAAGAAGACGATTCGATCATTGTACATTTTTCGATCTTAATAAGCCCTATTTATCTTCATTCAATTCCCCCCTGTCGCGCGAAGCGCGGAAGCTTGACGTTTCCTTAATTATGAGAGAAACCAAACGATTCGTTGTACTGTTCTCGACTCTTACGTCTTACGTCTGGGCTATAATAATACCTTGCAAAATAACGAAAAATTATTCTGAAGTTTATGAAGTGCTTGTTCGCGCACGTCGCGCAACTACTCTTAATGATCGTGACATACTGTATACGTGTAGGCTATACCAGTGGCGTACGCAGGTTTTTTTCAAGGGGGGGGGGGGGTTTAACATTTTGAAACCAGGCCGAAAATTTCGCAACGACTCAGCCAGCCGCTGAATAAGCGGGGGTGGGGGGGGGGGGGGGGGGGGAGGGGGGGGGGGGGGGAGTAAGAGGACACTTTTTTTATTTTTGGTCTCGAAATTTGAAAAATTGACATTTTTCTTCATGGGGGGGGGGGGGTAAGGTAACCTTTTTTAGGTCAGCCATGGGTATATTTTTTAAAACTTTTTATAATATAACAAAATAAGAAATAAAAAAATAAAAAAACCAAAGGGTGGTTTTTAGGGGGGTTTTCATTAAAAAATACACACATAAAAATATAAAATGGGGCTTCAACCCCCTGACCCCCACCCCTGCGTACACGCCTGGGCTATACATACATAAAAAAATAACTAATTTCTCATGCATTATGCTGAAATTGAAACAATCACATTTTGTTTTCTTCTTCTTCTTCCTTTTTTTTTTTCTCTTTTTTTGTAATCTCAGGGGGGGGAATATTTGTACAGGCCACCCCCCCCCCCTCCTTCAAGCGAGGGGGGATGCATCCCCCCCCCCCCATCCCCCCGGGATTTACGCTCATGTTCAAGACAGGTGCCTGCAGCCAAAGTTCAGAATCCTGCAAGGGTTTGGATTGTGGCCGAGGGGTGTGGCACATATTTTTATTCGCTGGTGAAATGCGCGCGCTGATTTGTAAATTGTAGTATAGCTCGGGCCGCACTGGTCCGGAGCACACAGGTGCATTTCGATGGGTGCTGTTCAGTCCCAGCCGTAGTGCATAATTATCTGCCATTATGGGCCTTGAGCTTTGAGTGTGATGTTGATAAACGGCAACAATGGTGTGATCCTCGCCATATACCCTCCATGATATGAGGTACGTAAGTAGCCACAATCTTAGACAGAAATAACCGTCTGTATAGCTAGGTCATTCTGTAAAACTGACATTTGTCAACATTATGTAGATGCCCCCCCCCCCCTCTCTCCCTCTCTCTCTCTCTCTCTCTCTCTCTCTCTTTCTCTCTCTCCCAGTTAGAATGAGTGGCTGCAATGGAGTCGAGGAGTACAGAATCAATCGTGTTAATCATGTTTTAAATTTGGAATGTGTGCAGTTATTGTGGCAGCTTTTAATGTTAAATAAGGGCATTTCCGTGCAGTGCGTCCTGTACGACATGTAATAATCCAAGCCTATACTGTCCCCCATTTATTCTTCGTCCTAGTGAGTAAAATTTGTTTTTATTTACATGCATTTTTGATGACTGTTTAACAAATGACTATAGACTATGACCATCGACTATGAAACTTTTTTGTATAAAAGATATTTCCTTTTATGGATTGGAAAAAAATAAATGGATCTGTTGTATGAAAAAAAATGAACGGAATTATCCTTAATATCATTAACGTTGCATCAGATCAGGTGGAATAAAATATAATTTTATATCGAAAGACTTGTATATATACCTGCCATCAACTCTCACTCTGAGATTGTGGGGTTTTCCCTTCTTTTAATGGTGTATACCCACACTTACCTCCTGATCGAAATTGTTGAACATTTCTTCGACATGCATGATGAGTGGCATAGCTACAGGGGGCAGATGGAGATGGAGAAAAGAGGGATATGAAAAAAGGAGAAAAGAGTCGCATGGAGAAGGAGAAAAGGATGAAAAAAACATGCTTGGTCCGGCCTGAACCACTTCTATCCATACCCTTCCCATCCCCCTAATCAGTAGCCTTGTAGATTCATGTTTTGTATTCTGATTGGAACTGGTGCCCACCCCCTTCGTGCACCCCTCCCAAACCTTCCAATGCCCCCTTAATGGACGGATTGACACTACGCCACTGGTAATAGTAATGGTCAGTTTGCTGAAAAGTATGAAAATTGGTTTCTAGAAATGTATACCGGTAGTACATACTGCTATCACACAGTAAATTAAATGATGTTTTTTGTTTTTACTTATTACCGGATCTACTGGAAAAATTCAGTCACTCTGCAGTTTGGTTTCCAGGTATATGCTAATCTCAAATTTTTTATCTGATGTAAGGTAAATTCTTTTAATTTTCTTCCTCACATCAGTGCGACTTGTAGGCGGATTGAACTCACTTGAAGGGCGTGTTGAAGTTTTCTTGAATGGCCAATGGGGGACTGTCTGTGATGACCTGTGGGGATTATCCAATGCCGGAGTGGTGTGCCGTCAACTCGGCTTTGACAGGGCCTTAGCTGTCAGATCGTCAGCATTTTTCGGCCAAGGATCGGGTCCGATCTTGATGGATAATGTTGCATGCTCTGGAGACGAGCGATCACTTTCTAGTTGTGCCTACGTATCGTCTCACAATTGCGCACATTCCGAAGATGCAGGAGTTGTTTGTGCAGGATCAGGTAAATTGTAGTTGCATGCTTTTCTACAACTAACTATTAAATTCGAATATTTGAAAGCAAAGATGCTCCAGGTAGCTCTTCCATCTTTCTAGTACATGTCAGCAACCTTGCTTCCTTGTAGCTAAAATAAAAAGAGTTATGTTGTGTGATCAGTGAGCACGCTTTTACAATATTCATTCACAATACCTCACACACTCATAATTCTAAGAGGGCTCCGTAAGAGTCTCAATGATATTTCTGCCATTTCCGGTTTGATGTTGATCATTAATATCCATTTGATATCTATAACACCTTTTCCTTAGACCTGTGCTGTTTGCAGAAATATCTGCAATGGATGGCAATGTTGCTTTTGGTGAACTAATATAACATGGACTTTGTGGCCTTCGCTGTACTAAAATGTGGTTATCAGTTGATGATATACATTGGGCCATAATGTAGATACAGTTGGCAGTCGGTCAATAAGCCACAGTTGGTCAAACTTGTACCAACCTTGGTCCAATGTCTATTTGTCACCATTCAGTCAATTGGCTGAATAGTCAAAAATATGCCGGCCTTGCATCATATCTGTGATGTTATTGACCCAATGTCGGCCCAGTGTAGAGTTGCCAACCTGGCTTATTATAAGTTCAAAGAGATATTTAAAAAAAATGTTTGCTAAATAATGATTTTCTTTCCCCCTCTCGATATATATACCACTGTATTTTGTAACTTTGCCTTTTTTACTTCCTTCCTTTCCCCCTCAAAATGGGAAGGAGTTGGTAACATTCGTCTCGTGGGTGGAAGCCATTCCAGCGAGGGGCGCGTTGAACTTTACGTCAACAACCAGTGGGGTACAGTCTGTGACGATCTATGGGATCTCAACGATGCTCAAGTAGCCTGTCGTCAGCTTGGCCTTGGTCCAGCAGTGTCAGCGAATGCACATTTCGGTGAGGGGTCAGGATCCATCTTGCTAGACAACGTCGCATGCACCGGGACCGAGACATCGCTCCTATCCTGCAGTCATCTGGGCATTGAGAGCCACAACTGTGGACATTCTGAAGATGCCGGAGTCATCTGCAGTAGCCGCTTTGGATCAGGTAAGACACAACTACAATAGAACTTTAGTATGATGATCACTTAAGAGAGGCCAGTAGAGTGGCCTTCATAGGGAGGAAGTGTATTTGTACAGGTTCCTTTAGTATGTATCTCATCGAGAAACACTATTCAAGGGATCCAAAAACCATGGTCTTTGAAGTTGTGGTCTTTCTATGCAGGAGGTTCCTGAAGCAGCTAGGTTTCATTGTATTTCACTAGTTGATCCTCTGCAATCCTGCATCCTTTCCCATGTTTCATTGGTCCAATGAAAGTGGTACCTATCAATAAGCCCAACAGAATAAAATCAAAGATGTCACATACATGTATTGCCTAGAATATGACCAATAACTGTAAGAGGACATTGGACCAAAGTTAATAGGTATGTAGAACTATTAGAATTTTTGAGGACTATAGTCCATAGACAGCCTTATCGAGACATTTCCAGTGGAAACCCTATACCTTAGTACAGGAATGGTGTTTTTATTTTCCAAGATTATGTTGGTTCCAGATGTAATGTTTCATGTTGAGTGCGGTTTGAGTTCTACTGCTACACCAATGTCCTTTGAATCTGCATTAGTCACTCTACATTCAGGTGATGTAAATGGGTGTCTGGAAGGGAAAAAATCCTCAAAAACTAGTACATTAGTATTAAGTTTTGAATAAATCTTACTATTATAGTTATTATGTGTATTATTATTATATATTTCCATGATGAATACAAAGACTGTGATGATCAAATACTGTAAATAGTTGAAGTTTCATTTGCATGTTGGCACCAGTAGCAAGGTGTATTCGCTTTAGTCAATGATATTGGTGCATTTTCTTGATCAACCTGAGAGGCCATGGTGCCATATCCAGAAATTGAACATAGGGTAGAGGTTTCTAGGCAGGTCTACAGAAAGCAGATAGCATGATATGCCTGGTTGTGCCATTGGCCCATTGCACCCAGTACACCAGGTAGGCCTACAGGTTTCCAATATGGTTTGTCCGTTTAGTTGCAACTTTTGCAAATAATGATCCCTTTCAAGATTTTAGCATTTAGTCGGTTCATCAGTACACGTTCCTTTCTGTTACCTGATTAGACATACGTGTGGTTGGTGGCAGTAGCCCTACAGAGGGACGGGTCGAGGTCTTTGTCAATGGCGCTTGGGGAACTGTCTGCGATGATCTTTGGGATGTCAACGATGCCAACGTAGCCTGTAGACAACTTGGGTTTGGTCGTGCCATCTCTGCTCCTGGTAGTGCAAGCTACGGCCAAGGAAGTGGCAGTATTCTTCTTGACAACCTTGCATGCACTGGTGCGGAGAGCTCTCTCTTGTCTTGTCCTCACAACGGAGTAGGAAGCCATAACTGTGGTCATGGTGAAGATGCGGGAGTCGTCTGTAGTAGCAGTCTATCATCAGGTAAGTGCTTTATGAATTTCGACTCTATTAGAGGTGTTGTGCATTCAAGTGGATACGTCGCCGGACTGTCAATCACAAGGTCCGCAGTTCGAGTCCCTCCGCCGCACTAATGTCCTTTGGCAAGACATTGATTTACATTTGCCACACTCCACCCATGTGAAGTAAATAGGTACCTGGTAGGAATTTATTCCTTGAAACGCAGCGTGCGTAACAGCTGCACTACTTAAGCTAGGGTAATTATGCTGCATTATTGTAGAGTGCTTAGAGACTTCTGATAAAGTAAGTGTTATGTGCTAAATAAGCAAATAATCCTGTGTATATGTTTGGTTGGCCTGATAAAAGCTGTAAACACTAACCATTAGCAGTTGCAACTCGTGCAAACGACGAGCCCTTTCAAGATTTTAGCAATTAGTCCATTTAGTTCATTAGTACACCTACGTTCCTTTCTGTTACCTGAACAGACATACGTGTGGTTGGTGGCAGTAGTCCTACAGAGGGACGGGTCGAGGTCTTTGTCAGTGGCGCCTGGGGGACTGTCTGCGATGATCTTTGGGATGTCAACGATGCCAATGTAGCCTGTAGACAACTTGGGTTCGGTCGTGCCATCTCTGCTCCTGGTAGTGCAAGCTACGGGCAAGGAAGTGGCAGCATTCTTCTTGACAATCTTGCATGCACTGGTGCGGAGAGCTCTCTCCTGTCTTGTCCTCACAATGGAGTTGGAAGCCATAACTGTGGTCATGGCGAAGATGCTGGAGTGAGCTGTGCGCCATCATCACAAGGTGGGCTTACTTTAACCAATCTTTTGCTTAAAGAGATCAAATTAATATGTAAGTTTCTCATATTCTCTTGCCAGTTTGGAAGAATGTCATTGTAGAAATGTCCTCTTAAAACGATCGCTCTTCAAAAGTCCTCATATTCGAATTAAGATGAGATATAGCTGAAGATTTTGCAAAACCATAATTCATACAAATTACTTTCTTCAAAAACATGTATGCCTGCAGAATCCAGAGTCCGTTTGGTTGGTGGACTCAACAACCGAGAGGGTCGGGTCGAGATCTTTCTCAACAACCAATGGGGTACTGTTTGTGATGATGATTGGGGGACACCAGATGCGAATGTGGTATGCCGTCAACTTGGATACCCTTCAGGCGGTAGCGCAAGATCTTCAGCTTACTTCGGGCGGGGCTCAGTTCCAATTCTGTTGGACAATGTTGGGTGCTCTGGCAACGAGAGGTCTTTGGAACTGTGCTCCAATAATGGCATTGGAGTCCATAACTGTGGGCACCAAGAGGATGCAAGCGTGGTCTGCACAGGAGGTAGGGCCTGAATGGAAGGGAAATGTTTGGATGATTAGAATAGAAGTTAAACATAGGATATGTTTCTGTCAGCTAATTATTCAGTTTCATTTTGTAACTATAGAGCAGACAAAATTCTTGTGAGTTTTAATATGGCAAGGGTAATTATGAAGCAGGCCCTTGAAAATAACCCCATATCAGTGGCCTTCCAAGTTAGGAAGAAAAGACATGATCACAACAAATTTCGGAATTTTGCAATATATTTTATTGCATATGGGGATACTGTTTGGATTATGTAATATGTCATTGTATCATTTGTATATTTCAATTGGTTGATGCTCAAGTCTATTGCAATTGCAGTTACCGGTAGGATGCTTTCTTGAAAATAATTGTGATTGTTTAATAAGGGTAATTTAACATGAGGTTTAAGTTTTCCCTTTTGTTTAACATCACTTACGTCCTTAGGTTTGATTTAACTGAATTGGGAGAATATTGTTCTGTGGATTTGTTTGACTTTTGAATGTGTATAATGTTGAGACATATGTACATCATCCCTAAACTGCACACCATTATATTTCACAGTGACGACGATGCCGGGAATGAATATTCGCATCGTTGGTGGAGGAAGCCCATCTGAAGGTCGCGTAGAGGTACTGGTCGGACATCGCTGGGGTACGGTATGCGACGACCTATGGGATATCAATGATGCCAATGTCGTCTGTCGAGAGCTAGGCTACTCTGCAGCTACATCCGCCACTTCATCGGCCTCGTTTGGTCAAGGCTCCGGTGACATCCTGCTGGACGACCTCCGATGCTCAGGCACCGAGTCAAGCCTCCTCACCTGCCCACACCGTGGGGTTGGAGTTCATAACTGCGCACATAGCGAGGATGCTGGAGTCGTGTGTGCTTCAATTATATCAGGTATAGCTGTCATCTTCACATTCTCTGGTAAAGAGTCAAAAGTGCGTTTAGACTGTATCAACACCCTTTATGGCTCCAATCCATCAATACCCATTTATCATATTTACAGTGTTAAGTTTTGACAAACCTGACTATTTTGATTTTCCTATAATTTTTTTGTTGTGTTCATGTTGTTTGATAAAAAGGTAGCAAATTCTTCAGAAAATCTACATCAGGAAGCATCACCCTCTTACATGACAAAGAAAGTAGATAAGGGGAGAGTAAGTGGGTGTAAGTCTGACACAGAAAGGAAAATGTCTTGTTATAGCAAAGTTTTTCTATAATCATCTGAACTTATAACAAGATATTGAAATAAATAGATGCTATTTGTATGATAAAATAATAAAGTAAGACATTTATATAACGGTACTTTTATAGTCCAAGATTTTGTAAGGGAAAAGATTCACAAGGTATATGTGTTTGTCTCTCTCTCTCTATCTTTGAAACTATCAAGGTCCTGTTGTGGGAACGTACATGAGGCTCGTAGGGGGACTGAATTCTCGGCAGGGTCGACTAGAGATCAGCATCAACAACCAATGGGGAACGGTGTGTGACGATTCCTGGGACATCAATGATGCCACGGTGGTCTGTCGCCAGCTCGGCTTCTCGTCTGCAGTCTCGGCCCCTACCTCGGCTCACTTCGGCCAGGGTTCGGGAACGATTTGGCTGGATGACGTTAACTGCGCAGGAAACGAGAATTCCCTGATGGAATGCGGAAATCGCGGACTTGGAGTTCACAACTGCGCACATGCAGAGGATGCAGGAGTAGTCTGTATAGCAAGTAGGTTACCAGTGAAAGGATAAACATTTGAAAGGAATCCTCTTAAAGGAATCATACAGACATTCCAAAAATGGATACCAATGTGAATATAAAGGAAACCAGTTTCATAATCATTGTTATGACATTAACCCCATATCCTGCCAACCAAGTAGCACTAATTGCTAGGCATATTCTGAAGGCATTGACAAGCTCAATGTCTTGGGTATACTTGCAGATTCACTAGCCTGTTGAAGTAAAATTTGTGCCATGGGTCTTCATACTAACACCATTTTGTATGTATTTGCTCTTTAAAAAAAGAAACTGTTTAAACTGATGTAGCATTGATATTTGTGTGAATGTTCCTCTGAAGAACTGCTAAGGCCCTTGTCAGGAGTGGGATTGAGGAGCATGTCAAGATTTAATTATTTAAATTGTTGCTGTTGCATATATGTCTGTATGCATCAATTGCACTGTTAAATTCAAACTAATGCAATGTTAATTTCATTTCTGAAAGGTGACGGTCCTCTTAACATCCGCTTAGCTGGTGGCAGCAGTGGGATAGAGGGACGCGTTGAGATATCCCTCGGAGGAGACTGGGGAACAGTTTGCGATGACTCCTGGGGCATCGAGGATGCCCACGTGGTGTGCCGTCAACTCGGCTTTGGTCCTGCCCTGTCAGCAGTCACTGCAGCATCATTCGGCCAGGGTTCGGGGAGCATATTGATGGACAATGTTCAATGTAGCGGAGATGAAGCCACAATTGCTGAATGTCCTCATAACGGGATAGGTATCCATAATTGTGGTCACCAGGAGGATGCTGGTGTTGTTTGCTCTCGAGGTTTGTATTGTTAAATGTTTTTTTATTTCCTATTTTTTTTTGTTTCTTAGTTTCTTGATTACTTATATAATCTATTGGCTATAGAAATTGGATGGCTTCTGCACTAAGCTGACAGAAACAAGACATGCCAGGTTGTTTTATGGATGAGTAGGATAGGGGTGCTCTCCCCTGTTTCACCAAATTCATTCATACAGTTTTCCACAGATAAGGAGATTGGAATCTAGCTATTAAAACGTGTAGCTTTGTTATTCTACATTTGTCACAAAGTGGAAGCACTTTAGTATTTGCCTCAATTCCGAAACCAGTGCATCCCTCAAAACTTGAATATCATACACAGCACTTGTCTGCCAAATTTTATAATTTGGAGGTTATTGTTCAATCTGACATTGAATACTTTGAAGAAAAAAAAAGTAAAATTTTGTATGCAAACAAGCAGGCACTAGTAATATAATCCTACACAAATGTTGAATGTAATTAAACCAAAACAACAATGCAAGATCCTGCATGTGTTGAATAATTTCCACTGGAAAAAAAATGCGACAAAAGGGGTGAATGGTTTAAATTCTCTTATCTGCTCTTTCTCAAATAGCAACTGGTGAGGTCCGTCTGGTTGGAAGCTCTCGACAAAATGAAGGACGTGTTGAAATCCTGATCAGTGGCCGATGGGGAACTGTTTGTGATGACCTGTGGGATTTGAGAGACGCCGATGTCATTTGCAGACAACTAGGGTATGTCAAGAAGGAAGATTAAGATGTGGAAGGTGTGTGTGGGTGAGCGTGAATGTGTGTGTGGGTGAGGATGCATGTGTGGGTGAGCGTGAATGTGTGTGTGAGCGTGAATGTGTGTGAGGGTGAGGATGCATGTGTGGGTGAGGATGCATGTGTGTGTGGGTGAGGGCGTATGTGTGGGTGAGGATGCATGTGTGGGTGAGGGCGCATGTGTGGGTGAGGGCGCATGTGTGGGTGAGGATGCATGTGTGGGTGAGGGCGCATTTGTGGGTGAGGGCGTATGTGTGGGTGAGGATGCATGTGTGGGTGAGGATGCATGTGTGGGTGAGGGCGCATGTGTGGGTGAGGGCGCATGTGTGGGTGAGGGCGTATGTGTGGGTGATGATGCACGTGTGGGTGAGGCTGCATGTGTGGGTAAGGGCACATGTGTGGGTGAGGGAGCATGTGTGTGTGAGGATGTATGTGTGTGGGTAAGGATGCATATGTGTGTGGGTGAGTGTGCATGTGTGGGTGAGGCTGCATGTGTGGGTAAGGGCACATGTGTGGGTGAGGGAGCATGTGTGTGTGAGGATGTATGTGTGTGGGTAAGGATGCATATGTGTGTGGGTGAGTGTGCATGTGTGGGTGAGGCTGCATGTGTGGGTAAGGGCACATGTGTGGGTGAGGGAGCATGTGTGTGTGAGGATGCATGTGTGGGTGAGGATGCATGTGTGGGTGAGGGCGCATGTGTGGGTGAGGATGCATGTGTGGGTGAGGATGCATGTGAGGGTGAGGGCGCATGTGTGGGTGAGGGCGCATGTGTAGGTGAGCGTGAATGTGTGTGTGGGTGAGGGTGCATGTGTGTGAGGGTGAGGATGCATGTGTGTGAGTGTGAGGATGCGTGTGTGGGTGAGGATGCATGTGAGGGTGAGGGCGCATGTGTGGGTGAGGGCGCATGTGTGGGTGAGGATGCATGTGTGGGTGAGAATGCATGTGTGGGTGAGCGTGAATGTGTGTGTGGGTGAGGGTGCATGTGTGTGAGGGTGAGGATGCATGTGTGTGAGGGTGAGGATGCATGTGTGTGAGGGTGAAGATGTGTGTGAGGGTGAGGATGTGTGTGTGGGTGAGGATGCATGTGTAGGTAAGCGTGAATGTGTGTGTGTGTGGGTGAGGGTGAATATTGGTGAGGTTGCATGTGTATATACTAGACAAAAACAAGGAGCCCTTAATGAATTCAGGAGCTGTGTTCAAACAATATGGCCCGAATTCACAAAGGAGGTTTAGATTTAACCCATGGTTTAAACCCTCATTTACCTTACCCATTGTTCAAAAATTAGTGCAAAAAAGGCCTACCTTGCCTTGTGCGCGTCTAATATTGGACCTCTGACTTGTGTCACGCTTATATTGCACTTATTTTAAACCATGGGTTGTGTAAATGAGGGTTTAAACCATGGATTACATCTAAACCTTCTTGGCGAATTCGGGCCTATTAATTTAGCCAGAGAGAGCCTAATTGCATAGCATACAACTCTTCTTGCCAACCTCATTGATGCAAGTTTTCACTTTCTCTTGTTCTCAATTAAATGTGTAAATTCTCTCTCTCTCTCTCTCTCTCTCTCTATATATATATATATATTCATGGGTAGAAGTAGTACAGGAACATTTTAAAGTTGAATTGCTTAGCCAAGATATATAACAGGAGGTACAACCATTTTCCTATGTCTCGAGCCCATGAATCCAAAAAAGACAATACTCCAGAATAACAAAATTTGACAAATGCTTTGGCTCACTTTGTTCCCAGCTATGGAAATGCCATCTCAGCTCCACATTCTTCATTCTTTGGTCCCGGACGCGGAGACATCCTCCTGGATGATGTCAGCTGCACAGGATCTGAAGAAGATATCCTTGACTGCTCCCATCCTCCTATAGGAACCAACAACTGCGGCCACAGCGAAGATGCTGGTGTCGTTTGTGATCTCAATGGTAAAAACCAGTTCTGAAAAAATGTTTTTAAGGGGGATGTAGGGGTTCTTGCATTCTGTTTCTACATGTGCTTCACCTAAATTCATTTACCGGTATCACCAAGACATTTTTAAGGGGGCTTGAGCCCCCTAGCCCCCCTTCTAGAACTGATACCGGTTATGTACAGATTTGAATACTACCTCCAGGGCTTGAAACTATTAGCAGGTGCTTGAGGTGCCATCGACCTCTTCAAATCCTGCTCTTTAACCTGAATAACCCACCATGGTTGCCCAAGTGGCAACTAAAAGATCTTACTGTACTTCTTATTTAATGTTAAATATGTGTATTTTGCTGTATGTGACCACTAAAAGTTCAATTTGGCAATTGTCTAGTTCACAAACTGGCTACCAAAATGAATATTTAAAGCAAGAGCACCAATATCTTCTACACAATTTTTTTTCTAGATGCACATTTCCCACAGTATATTAGGTGAGGGATCGAATGAATAGTCTAGTCAAATATCGAGAGCTAACAAAATGCATGGTGCTACTTGACACGCACTTTAATCAAATGTTAAAGTTGTTATGTTTCTGGAAAAGGCAATTCTTATGCAGTAGGAAAGTAGTCATTGCTCATTTAACTTTACAATGTTGTCATTAGTGAAAAAATTGTTTGATTGAGTAGGCCTCACCAATTGGAAAAATATTATCTGGATATCGTTTGACTGATGTGAGATTTTGATTTGGGACATTATTTCCAAACTGCATGTTTAATCTTTAATAAGCTTTTTCTGGTGAGATATTTGGGATGCTGGATGGGTAAGGCTTGTCAGCGTGCAATAGATTTGTATGAGACATTTTTCCCATTTGAATATTTTCCAGTAAACTTTTAGAAATAACAAGACATTGTCATTTTACAGTTCGCATTGTGAATGGCTCGCGCTCGAACGAAGGAAGAGTGGAGATCCTGCACGGAGGCTCATGGGCAACGGTCTGTGACGATAATTGGGACATAGACGATGCAACGGTCGTATGCCGGCAACTGGGATTTCCATCGGCAAACTACGCAGTGGCTCGTGCAGTGTTCGGTCAGGGATCGGGTGAGATCGTGCTGGACGATGTCGAGTGTACGGGAGATGAAGCGTCGTTGATTGAATGCCAGCATGCCGGACTTGGCACCAGTAATTGCGGCCACAGTGAAGATGCAGGAGTCATATGTTCCGTTAATGGTTTGTCTTGTTATTGTTATTGTATTTATTTATGCTGTTAATTTCTGCATGAAATTAAGCAAAAACTCATTCATTGAAATAGTTACAAATATAAAAGTCTTTTGATAAGAATGGTGGGATAGCCGCATTCAGAGCTTTTGATAAAGCTCTCCTTCATTGACATATATATGAGTTTGAGTCTGAGGTTTAATATTAAACTCTGGCATGCAGAAACAAAACAAAAATGAAAAAAATGTTTTTAATTATCTTCAATAGATTAAATCGATCAAAGAAATGTATTCATCTTCTTTTAATACCCCGGCAACATAATTGCTTTTCAAAGCTATAGGCCTAATACCGTATCTGAATAACTATTTAAATCTTTAAAAATGTCCACAAGTTAATTCATCCTATGTTAAAGCATAAAAAGGCAACATATTGAACACAAATTGTATACTTTTTATGAGACTAAACCATGTGTAAAATTTGTTAAAAAATGAAATTTTAGAAAGTGTTTAAAAATGATAGGGCCAAATATACAAATTTGACAGTGTCATGATATTGTTCATCTTTTCAGTGCGTCTTGCCGACGGGAATTCCCCTGCAGAGGGGAGGGTGGAGGTGTACTTTGATGGCCAATGGGGTACGGTCTGCGATGATAATTGGGGCCTCCAAAATGGTCATGTGATCTGCCGAGCTGTGGGTTTTGGGGAAGCCATTGCTGTGACAGACAGGGCAAGGTAATGTACAGCTACGTTTAACCCCAAGAGGGCTGGTTTATTTTAGTGCTCTCTCAGCCGAAGCTGGATAGATTCCACCCGGCCTTCCAGAATCTCGGCTTTAGAGGGACGAAACATTCTGAAACGTAGTATAAGGATAGAGTATCTCATAAAGAATAAACTCATGAAGTTTCATATATATGTTTCAAATACTTTTTGAATCTTTGCTAATTGACTATTAGTCACTGTTCACATATCCTGAAATTGACCAATTAATCATTAAGTTCTATATCACAGGGACCAGGTGTGGCAGTAACTAATGTTGAGACTGTGTTGGCTTCCCCTTTGGCTTTCTGCAGGTTTGGACGCGGTCAAGGACCCATCTATTTGGACAACATTAACTGCACAGGATCCGAGACGAGTCTGTTGAACTGTTCTCATTCTGGGCTGGGTACTCATGATTGTGACCATTCGGAGGATGCAGGGGTCATCTGCTCCCAGCCAGGTTAGTATTGAACAGTGAAACCTGTATATAAAGACCACTCAAGGGAGACAAATAAAGGGGTCTTTACAGACAGGTGCTCTTTAAGAGCAGGTTCTAAGAGGGCAGCACATTAGTTGAAAACATTTATGCCAAATATTACATGTAATTATTATCTATGCTCACCATTGACCTAAGGTAACCCTCTTATAGCACAAAAGTTTCAGTGTGTTCTTCCAGTTCTTATCGTATTATGAAGAATACCATCTCGACATATTGTTTCCAAAATTAGATACGATCCGTCTGGTCGGTGGTCGCTCCAAATACGAAGGACGAGTTGAAATATTGCAAAACGGCGCTTGGGGAACCGTGTGTGACGATCAATGGGACGTGCATGACGCTGCGGTCGTGTGTCGAGAACTGGGATACGCCACGACACTGGAGGCTACATCACAGGCGAGTTTCGGGCAAGGCACGGGTGCGATCCTGCTTGATGACCTAAGGTGCAGTGGGAGGGAAATTCGGCTTGTGGATTGCCCCCATAACGGGCTGGGCCAACATAACTGCCAGCATCTAGAAGACGCAGGAGTCGTCTGCCAAGATGTCAGTAAGTATGATGACAGTAATGGTAATGTTCCATGCGGGGGGGGGGGGGGGATGGGCTGAACCGTTGGACCAGATTTGCTGACAAGTTCCAAAGAATTCATCCCTAGATCTTCAAAATGGCCATTGGGGTAAAAAATAGTAGAAAAAGTTTTAAGTTTGTCAGCAAAGGTTAAAACAAATTCTCAACAAGCTAAAAAAATCCCAGCTGCCTAGAATCACACAATATTGACCAACAGAACGGTCACCAAACTGATGGAAATGATTGTTCTTTTAATTCCTTTGTCATGACTGAATTAAAGGTGCTCTTGACGCTCAAATATCTTTTATACATGCATGGTTAGTGGGTGACTTTTCACCTATCCAACATTGCTACTTTTCATGCTTATGGATTATAATTGTCATTGTTCTTTACATATTACAAAGCATTTTGAATTCACATAAGAAGTAATATCCTTATTTGTGTGCAAAGGTGGTGAGTGTACTATGATTTGGACAATTAAAAATTGCAAGTGTTTGTAGTTGTCTTTAGACCAAAAGAGTAAAGATTGTTAAAAAGTCATGGAAAATGGACTGTAATCTGCAAGAGTGAGTAAACACTACTATGGACATGGTCCTGGTAAGGTAAAGCAGATTTTCACAGATGATATGATATATTTTCCTCAGAATGTGGGAAGAAGATATAACAGTGACATTTATTTTCCCTGAGAAATTTTACAATTCATAATGGCCTCTGAAACCCAAACGCTTTTCATCATTATAACTGTTATAAACCTACAGTTGAGCTGCGACTTGTGGATGGTCGAACCCCAAACGCCGGTAGAGTGGAACTGAGGTATCAGGGCCAGTGGGGGACGGTGTGCGATGATGGATGGGACGTGAGGGATGCCGCTGTGGTGTGCCGGGAGCTCGGCTTCCCAAGGGCGATTTCAGCGAACCACCGGGCCTCCTATGGGCCAGGCATCGGTACCGTGCTCCTATCGGACATTTCTTGTGGAGGTCAGGAAGCAACCCTTTTCAGCTGCCCCAACTCGGGCGTCGGTCTGAACAGCTGTAACCATGGTGAAGATGCAGGAGTCGTCTGTATGCCAAAAGGTAAGTGTCTTTAGATTGAATGATCAGAAATGTCCAATCTGGACACAACATAATCTTCATGCCAGTGTTATGAATTAAATTGAGTTGGTTTGTGAATTAACAAAGATTGTGGACAACACTTAATTGGTTTAAAAATACAAGCTGTTGCCTTGTTTTATTTGACCCACATCAAGATTAGCATCTGTCTTTTGAAGAGGCAAAATTAAAATTCTTTTAAAAAGACAAGTTGGTAACGTTTTTAGCTGTTCATTTGATGCAAAGTTAAAACACAGTGCAAGACTAAGACCGACAACCATTTTTGTTTTTCTTTAAAGGTAAAGACCAGTATTGGAAACGCCCCAATTTCAAAAAATGAAATGGAAGCTCTCATTACCAATCATGTGAAAGAATATGTTTTGACTAATACATGATGATAAAAAATTTGCCGGGAAACCGCCTACTAATTCATATATTTGGTAAATTTGTTTCTCTCATGGTCTGTGAGAGATATAGGGTAGTCCCATATACATCTTTCTGTGTATAGTGCTTGTAACTTTACAAAGAATGGGCCAAATTTCTTATCATTTTGATGATTCCAGAACCTTGCAGATGCTAGATGCTAGATGATCAACCTTTTCTGATCGATTCCACAACGTTTCTTTCACAATGCAATCGCATGACCATAACTGGTCTTTACCTTTAAATAAAACTTGATTTGTGGATTTATGTTGATTGACATGGAGGATGATCTTGTTGGTGACTTGTTTATAGGTTAGAGTTAAGATTGCAGTTGGGATTTATGTTAGCATTAGGTTTTAAACGTAAGGTTAGTTTAGGTAAGCATTAGCATTTGTTTCAGGGTTGAAGTTAAGACTTTGGTTAACAAAGGAAACTGACCTCTGAGCCATTGTTGCAGGAGAGAAAGTTGTAGAACTGTCTTTATCACTTGCACACGTTCATTCATGTCAATGCATGCTTATCAACAATCTCTGATTGAATAGTGTCACACCCCGACATCCCCCTTCTGACGATACCCCTGTCAACAAACAATAATCTATTGTTCTCTTGCAGTTCGTCTGAGCAGTAGCAACAACCCCAACGAGGGTCTAGTAGAAGTCTTCATGAACGGACTGTGGGGCACAGTGTGTGATGACGCTTGGGATATTGATGATGCGGAGGTCGTCTGCAGACAACTTGGCTTTGAAGGAGCTGTCGAACAGGCTCGCACAAAGGTGGGAAAACAGTTGCTTTGGTGGTGGGAGGGATTAGGGGCAGTTTTCACTAACGTCCTTTGGCAAGACACTAATCTTTTATTACCACACTAGACCCAGGTGAGGTAAATGGGTACCTGGTACGTAGGATGATTCCTTGAAATGCAGTGAGCGCTGTTATCGGTAGCCGGAGCTAAAGCGAAGGTAATAATTTCTGAAGCACTTTGGAAGCGCATAGAGACTAGATATTAGGCGCTATACAAGAATGGACTATTATTATTATCATTATTTCACAAATAATTATGGTATCAACTGACTGTCCTTTGAACAAAGATTCACTGAACTTTTTTAACTTTTGCTCTGAGAAAAGATAGAAGGAAGGATTTGAAACACCTGAAATCAAATATATATATATAAGTAGCAGAAGTAACAGTAAGTGAAATTAGAGCGAGCTCTGATTACCTACCGCACATATAATGGATGGGATAAATTGAATCTATGTTATTTTAAGATAAAAAAGTTTTTTTTGGGGGGGAACCAATCTTTCATTCTAGTGTAGTTATATTCATATAGTCACAATACACCTATATATTCAATGAATTTGTTCAGGTACTCTATGTCAATATATGTGTTTGTAAGCTTTTTTTTCCTTTTTTAATTTCTTTATTGCATCTTATTTCTTTATTCATTTATTGCTCAAAAGAAAATGACCAGCAGCACATTGGCTGAAGGGGTCAGTTTACGACTAGAATAATATTATAACCATAGAACGTTCAAAAGAAATATAATATAAACAAAAATGAAAAATACAAAGAATTAAACATTGCATCAGTAGGCCCACACACATGATATCAAAGATAATTGTATATGTGACAGTGTTTGAATCTTCGGAATTGTACCATGTTCATACTGGTACATATAAATAAAACCAAACTGGATGTCTCCGTTTCTTGTCAGGATCGCTTTGGACCAGGATCTGGCCCCATTCACATGTCTGACGTACGATGCTCCGGCCATGAGAGTGAACTATCAGACTGCTATCACAGCGTGCTTGGTCAACACTCCTGTGGTCATCAGAACGATGCGGGTGTCGTCTGTTCTGTTCCAGGTATAGATGGGTGCAGAGACCAACTCCAAGTCCCACATATTTGATTTATTTTGTTGTCATAAGTGTACCTGGGAAGGCATAGCATCTTAAAGGGATCATTTAACAATGCTAAATCTAAGATGCGCGGCCTTACGTGTTATCAGTGTCTGTGATATGGAGTTATATGATTTGAAGCCCTAAAAAAATTGCACTTCAAAAGGATCAAGAAGTGCCTCAAAAAAGTAAAAACCTTTGAGTGACCGGTTTTACCATACCGGTACTCGTTTTCCCCAATAGACTGTAGTGTTATTAAATCCTACCGCTGCCACCATGATAAGAGAAGGAAACAAAAGCAAATATAGAATGGGACGCAATGTATAGGGCTCTCTGACTTTATTGCTCTTGTGGACCCTTTTAAAGATAGCTGAAGGCACACAGCAATGTTGGTCTCATGAACCCTCCAAAAAAATTGACCATTGTTGGTCTTGTGGGCCATCTGGCATGTGGTCTATAAATAATAATACAAACAGTGCTTATAAAACGCTTACCACCGAAGTAAGGGCATTCTGTGACATTGCTTCTATTGAGTAGATTTTTCAAGTTTGGTCAAATAACAGACTGCCTTCCTAACAAAGCTGTTTCTTTCTCATTAATTACATAGTTCGTCTAGTCAATGGTCAAATGCCAAACGAAGGTCGTCTGGAGATATTTGCCAACGGTTTCTGGGGGACAGTCTGCGACAGAGGATGGGACACTAAAGATGCTGCGGTCGTCTGCCGAGAACTTGGCTTTGGACCCGCCATCGAGGCCACGAGTGGGGCGAGGTTCGGTCAAGGCACCGGTGCCATAGCACTGAGTAACGTCCAGTGTGATGGTATGAATACATATAGGGATGTGACATAATAGACTGAATCCAGTTTAGGTGAATTTTGTTGTGTTAAAACGTTGTCAGACTATTCTATGAAATCTGAAATGTTGAGAGATTGTAAAAGCAACACAATAGTAGACTTTGGTAAGGGAATATTGATTTATGTTTCGAGTAAAGTATGATCACCTTGATGTATTTCGTAGGGATAAGACATTAGTGGCATGTGACTGTATATCGTATTATGATGCTATTAAAAATCAAATACACTGCTTCATACATCAAGTATCAAGATCAATTATCTTATCATGAAGTTATAAAAATTCTGTTTGAATGGTTTCGGATCTAATGAAGATTAGGTTATATATATACATGTAGGATAGGCTTATCGAATTTGCAAGACTATCCTATTTCCCTCGATACAATTTTCTTTCTCTTTTGCTTTCTTTCTCCGCTAGAATCTGAAGATAGGCTTATTGATTGTGCTCATGAAACTCTCGGAGTTCACAATTGCAACCATGGAATGGATGCGGGTGTTGTGTGCAGAGGACCAGGTCAGTATATGTTACACATCAATTTTTAATTTTTTTCTCCATTTTTATGCACTTCGAGAGTTCAGTGACACAAAGACGTAACTCCAATTTTTTGCCAAAATGAGTATTTGATATCAAAATGTTCAGAAAAATGTGGGCTTTCCAGGAAACACAAAGACTTACCTCCACCCAATAACCCATTGCAGTCAATGGCTAGTGAAACATAGACTTAACTCCTTAAGGCCCAAGTGCTCAGTGACACATAACCACTTTTTCTCAAAATTGCCAAAATGGAGTTACGTCTTTGTGTCACTGACCCCTCGACTCGTTCAATTTTGTCCACATACCTTTGTTCTTTAACCCTCTAAGGTCAAAATTGTTTAAAATCCGCATATTGACAAATCAAAGGTCAATGTGTTTATATCTTTGTGCAAGGTAAATCAGCAGTTGGGAGTATTTTTCCTCTAAAATTAATTATTTCCAAAAAGAGATTGTAGCGCCTTACATAACCATGATGTGACAAATGTATGTGATGTAATCTGTTCTTAAAAAGTAATTACAAAATTACTCCTATCATACTTCATTTTTCATTACCATCATCATCATTATCACCATGACCATCCTCATTAATATAATTACATTAGTCATTGTTATCACATATTCCTCATTCACCACCCTCGTCATCCCCATTTCATTACCATGAGTTTCAAATTGTGTGTTATCTATTCTTAATGGCGTGATAATCCCCTATCACAGAGGCCATTCGCCTTGTCAACAACCAGGACTTGGACCAAAACAAGGGCCGTCTCGAGATCTTCCATGCTGGAGCCTGGGGCACCGTCTGTGACGATGAGTTTGACATATTTGACGCGATCGTCGCTTGCCGCCAGATGGGTTTCCTGATGGCGCTATCGGTGGTCCCGGCAGCGTACTACGGAGACGGGGCTGGCCCTATTCATCTTGACAACATGCGGTGTACAGGCGGAGAAAATAATCTTATGGAGTGCCCACGGGGCAATGCCCGGGCAGAGCATGATTGTCAACATTCTGAAGACGTCGGTATCGTCTGCTTTGCTGGAAGTACGTAAATGACTATCTCAAATAATTTCTCCCGCTCCTCCCTCTTTTTCCATCAGCATTTTGATGCATCCTGTTGATTTTGGGTTTATCAGTTTAAAAACTCTGAATTTTTCCTCTTTTTTGGGGGGGGGGGGGGGGGGGGAGGGGGGCACAGTACTTAATTTACGAAGTTACACCATGCTTGATAGGGGGATAAACAATCACTTGCATTATTTTTGTTTTTGCTCTTCAGGTGATGTCAGACTACAGGATGGCCAGCATCATTACCAGGGCCGTGTAGAGATCATGATCGATAACGAGTGGGGAACTGTCTGTGATAAGTCTTTCGATATCAACGATGCTTCTGTGGTTTGCAGACAGGTCGGATACCCTGGTGCCGTTGAAGTTGTTCCAAAGGTATATACATCTTTCAAGTTATAGTCAAAGTGATATCCCTGTCATTTGGATCTTATGTGAGCATTTATTCCTTAACTTATTCCTAAGAATTACATTTTGTGGTATTCCACACAACATAAAAATGTCCTAAATTCCTATTTCAAGTGGAGTACTGAGCGTTAAATATTGAGCTATTTTTGTCAGGACATCTTTTTGTCTTGGGGAATTTTTTCATATTCTAGACGTTATGTTGTCATGCTGTAACTGCTTTCTAGCAATTTTCTGCATTTATTTAATACAAGAGCAATCGAATAGCCATTTTGTGGCTATTCTTTGTGCTGTACGTAGACACTCATAATCAATGGCATTTAACTTTTTAATTCACATTTTAAATACATTTGTTTCTAAACAAATCAACGACAGTGGCTATAGAATGGATTACCTTTAGGTGTCCTTGTATAGGTTTAAAGTTACAAAGATATCCACTTTGGGGGAGATGTCCATGTGATATTTGGCCATATGCCTTACTCTAAATGATATTCAAGCAGTACCTCAAAACGATTTGATGCAACAACAGGTGATATCTTTCTCTGTATTATTGTAGGCTGGCTTTGGAAATGGAACTGGACCGATTCACGCTGGCTACCTGGAGTGCACAGGTGATGAGAGTGATCTTACCGATTGTAGGACGGGAAGCGCCACCATTGGAGACTGCTTGCACAGTGATGACGTTGGTGTGATTTGCCAATCACCAGGTTTGACTGAGTGTTGTATTTTTTATTTTTTTTATATTTTTACTTGTGGTCCAGAGCACCCTTATCAGCAAATATGTTATTTTTTTGTAGGAGTCCTTATATTTGTCATGGATAGCAATGAAGCCATTAGGTGATTATTAATTCCTGCATTTTGATACGTATTAAAATGCTCTATACATTTGACTGACTTTAAAGGTAAAGACCAGTTTGGGAAATGTCCCTCTCTCGAAAAATAAAATAGAAGCTCTTATTACAAATCCTGTGAAAGAATAAGTTTTGACTATTAAATACGTGATGATACAAATTTTGCCAGGAAACCACCTACTTATTGATATATTTGGTAAAATATAATATCTATTTGGACCGGATAGATATCGTGCACGTGTCATGTAGTCCCATATACATCTTTCTGTGTACAGTGCTTGTAACTTTACCAAGATTGGGTCAAATTTCTTATCATTTTGATGATTCCAGAACCTTGCAGTACATACCAATACTTATATGCTAGATGATCAACCTTTTCTGATCGATTCCACAACGTTTCTTTCACAATGCAATCGCATGACCAGAACTGATCTTTACCTTTAAACAAGGTCGGAGTAGTTTCAATTCCTATTTCAACAGTTACTGTTTATTGGTATTAAACAGTTGGTAATTTCACACTTATAGGGATAATTAGATCTGTGTGGGCAAGGCAAATTAGAACTTGAAAGCAAACATGGAATTCAGTACTTGTATATCTGATTGACTCAACCTGAAACAAAATATAAAAGCAACCCAATGCGAAAGCTCAGCCACTATAAACAACAACATGGCAATTTCAATAGTGATTTGTCAAAAAACAGGTTAAGTGACCTTATCAATTTCTTCTACCAATATGTCTCCAAGTGCTATGATCTTGAGGCAACTGCTTCATTTCTATGTAACACTAAAACAGCTACCGGTATTCATATATTTTCCATATGTTAATTTTTTTTCGGGAGCATAAAACATGAACAGAACCGATGATTTAACAAAATTATTCTACATTAGTTTGATAGAGGTGTCAAATTCGAGTGTTGTTAACACATGACCTGAGATGCAAAGGTCGTGGGTTTGAACCCCAGGGCAGCATCAGTGTCCTTTGGCAAGACATTACTCTACATTTGCCACTTTACATCCAGATGTTAAATAAGCACCGAAAATCAGTAGATTAGTAGAGCCAGAGTAATATTGGAGCGCCGTAATCACCTTTCATGGTGCCTATGTGCACTCTAAAGATGTTCATTATTTTATTCTATAATAATGGACATACCACGTCTATAAACTTGAAGATATATATCTATTTTCTTGATTTCAGTTCGTCTGTCTGGAGGAAACAACCACAATGAAGGTCGAGTAGAGGTGTTCCTGGCGGGTACGTGGGGTACGATTTGTGATGATGGTTGGGATATCATAGATGCATCAGTCGTGTGCCGTCACTTAGGTTACCAGTCTGCATCGAGGGTAAGAGTGAATGGTTATTATGGCAATGGCTACCTTTTCATACTGTGTGACCACCTAGAATCAGTATAAACATATTTGTGTCTCCATATAGCTCTGTCTCTATCATTGCCGGTGCATCAGTTGTCTGCTGTCACATAGGTTGCCAATCTGCGTCATTAGTAGGGAAGAACAGAATGTAATGGAATGGTTATTATGTCAAAATTGTCACACTATGTTACAGCGCATGGCCATACAAAAGACAGGGGAGGGGTGAAGGGCTGCGCCCCCCTACAATTCTCAAATTGCTGATAATTGGCAACTGTCATCGGGCACTGATGTGGTCTATTGTTTTGTCTCTTTTCGAATATAATTTGATGATGAAATAAAATGTTTGTTATTATGAAATACCAAAAGTTGACTCACTCACAAAGTTTAGTAACTGGAATTTGTATAATCGAGTAAGAGGCATTATGGACAATGGACAGACTGTTCAAAAACATGCGTCCACAGCATTTGCTTTTAATAGTACATTAGTGCTCTCATTATTTATCTCTCTCTCTCTCTCATGGTATCTCTTGTTTTTGTCTCTATTCTTTCTCTCTCTCTTTTTTTTTCTCTCTCTCTCTCTCTCTCTGTCTCTCTTCTCCCTCTATCTCTCTCTCTCTCTCTCTCTCCCCCCCTCTCTCTCTCTCTCCCCCTCTCTATCTCCCTCTCTCTATTCATCTCTCTCCCTCTCTCTCTTTCCCTCTCTCTCTCTCTCCCTCTCTCTCCCTCTCTCTCAGGCAACCACTAATGCCTACTTTGGAGGAGGTGAAGGGCCGATCTACATGGACGGAGTGTCATGTGACGGTGATGAGACCGACCTGAGCATGTGCCACCACGCCGGAATAGGTTTCCATAATTGTGGGCATCAGGAAGATGCAGGAGTCGTCTGCAGCTCCTCTTGTAAGCATGTACTCTTAAACCAATTTTTCAATTTACAAAGATTTCATTGACCATATGACATATTTTAATTGTTCTGTATAAACATTATGTTTTTGGATATAAATATGTTCAATTATTCAGGGCCCCATGGAAGACCACGTCTTATTGATGAATGGGCTACCCTGACAAAATATTAGAAATAAATAAATAAATAAATATGTTCTTCTCACTATTCAGAATTCCACACATATTATTACTACAGTGAAACCACATTATAAAGCACACTGATCTCTCAAGCTCTCTATATAAACAAGGTAATTTTGCCGGTCCAACTTTGTATTTTAGTGTATTTCGAGCCATGATGTAACAAGGTTTCAATACAACAAGGTGATTTCTCTAGTCCTAAGGAAGTTCATTATTATAACGATCTATTTGGCCTGTGGATTGAGAGTGGAATTGACCCATATTTAAATCCATACATTTGCCTGTTACTCATTTGTTAATCGAAGAGTAAGGGAATTAATTCAAATTTGCACATTTCAAAACACTTTGTTTCAAAAATAGAAACAACTGAAGATTTAAGTAGAAGAAAAGTATAATCCCTTTAAATATCTAGATTATTAGTTGACAAGATCTTTTATTCATGTGATGTAGTAATCTCTGACTACATCTTATCTTAATAACACCTCTTGAACCACTTCCAAATTTGAATTATTTCAATTATTAGGCAGTTTAATCTGGCCCAAATTCTAGCCTATGAGTAAAACTCCCTCACCAAGATTTGTTTTATAAACTTTTTATAAACATCCCTTCCTCAATCATGTTGATTATCTTCAGACTCGGTGCGGCTGGCTGGTGGACCTAACGCACGTCAGGGGCGCGTAGAGGTCCTCTCAGACAACCAATGGGGCACGGTGTGCAAGGAAGGATGGGACATCCTCGATGCCAATGTCCTCTGTCGACAGCTGGGCTTCTTCGAGGCGTTGCCGTCATCGATCTACCGTAGCTACGGTGCGGGGGTCGGGCCTATTCACTGGCACCACATGAGGTGCTTGGGTACGGAGCTGTCGTTGGCTGACTGTCAGGAAGGGAGCGGGAGCTCGCTAAGCTGTTCACATTCCTCGGACGCAGCTGCTGTTTGTAGTGCTGCAGGTGAGATTAAAAATATGTTTTTTCTTCCCTCCATTTTATCTTTTCATTTGTACTAAATTGAAAGGATCAGCAGTAACCAGCTATTATTGTTCTTGCACTATTATGTAATCATCAAAATCCAATATTGTAGGGCTTTGGTAGCTTCATATTTTGATGCCTAAGGTTTTTAATTTGGCGTATGCCCTATTTGGCAGATTTTGTATAGGTGTTATGACAGGCATAGTTGAATATTCAATAGCTTAGTAAATAAATCTTCTTCCGATTGTACTTTTTATCTTAACCTATCAAATTCCCACTTCCATCATACATCCAACATCTTATCAATTCCTGACTCTAGAACCCAAAACTAAAGACCAGCCCTAACTTAGACCCTATTTCTGGAATGAATCACAAAGTAAATGTCGCCGGAGCACATTATAGGATCTCCCTTCTAATATGTTTCTGCACACAGTGAGTCTGGTTGGCGGAAGAACCGTCTCGGAGGGGTTCGTACGGATCTTCCTCAACGGTCGCTGGGGGACTGTTTGTGATGACAACTGGGACAACACCGACGCTGGGGTAATCTGCCGACAGCTTGGCTACGACGGCGGCAAGGCCATCCTTTACAGCAATCCGCTGCTCCGGACGTCGTCAACCAACTTTTTCTCAGATGCCGTTCCGATCTGGTTCGACAATGTCCACTGCTCTGGTGAGGAGGCTGCGCTCTTTGACTGCCCGCATTCAGGCGTGGGAAACCACAACTGTGATCACACGGAGGATGTCTACGTGCGTTGCGAGTGAAAATCAACCTCGAATTCATCATTTCGAGGGGTTACTGACACAAAGATCTAACTCCATATTCTGCCAAAATGAGTATTTGATATCAAAATGTTCAGAAAAAATGTGGGCTTTCCAGGAAACACAAAGACTTGACTCCACCCAACACCTCATTGAAGGCAATAGCTAGTGAAACATAGACTTCACTCCTTAAGGCCCAAGTGCTCAGTGACACTTAAACCACTTTTTCTCAAAATGGAGTTACGGTACGTCTTTGTGTCACTTACCTCTCGATTTGTGCCTTTTGCCATCTTGCCCTCCCCCAATAGCAGCAAATCTTCATACAAAATGATAGTTTACACTGTACAAAACCTGATGAGGAACAAGAATTACTTTTGTGCGATCAAAATAAAACATCTTCATTGATGAGCCTCATAAAACATTTTTGCCAACTATCTTCCCTTCTGAGAATTGCCACCTCTTCCACATCTCTTAGAGGAACATCATTTCAAACTATTTAACCAAAAATGTATGTAGTTTCTTGAGTAGAGTACCCCAAAATCATGTAAAACCAAAGAACATTTAGTCAGAGTGGTGTGTGAATAATAATTCAAAGTAGTCACATTTAATTTTGATTAGTTTACTTTTTCTTCAAATAAGTATACATTTATTCTATTTGACGAGTTTTATCATCAATATATGCATTATGTACAACTCCATTATTATTTGTCATATTTGATCGGGAGACACTTTCATGCACAGCCTATTTTTATAATAAATGTATAACTACAGGCTTGCTATAGGTGTATATCAAAATATATATCCGGTACTCACCAATTATATCCAACAATGGTTACAATATCATGCTGTCTATCCTATACGAACTTTACATGTATTTATATATTTTTGTTTTAAAAGATATCAATATTCTCATATTATTTTCTTTGCTGAAATGAAACTTTAGATGAATCTTATTTGCTTTCTTATTTTTTACATGCAGATCTATTACAGTGTGTTGATTAATAGTGTACAGTTGACTTGCAGAAAGACTTTTCTTAAGTCCAGATTGTAATGTCTTAGTTTCTATTGAAAACTGTTGTTTCTTTTTACAAATGAAAGATCTTCAACATTTTGTACCTGGCATTTCACTATTGAGCCATGTTTGAACTTATATGTTTATCTTTAAATACTGCTATGGTATTGGAAAGTATGTTAGAATCCATAATGAACTTAAACATATATTCCATAGTTTCTGAAACAAAGGTGCTAGCTATGTAATATAACAATGTTCTGGACATTAGCCATTGGGACATTATAAAAAAATGCATCATGTAGCGGATAATGATAACAGGACTTTCATTTTTGGAATAAGAAAACATAGTCTAGCACAATCAATTCACTATGAGAATCAAGTCAATGTGACAATCACTTTCCTGATACTGGATTCAAATATATATTTTGTATGTGAAATGTTGAATTGTAATAAATTAACCTTTTCATATCATTGACACTTTAGCTTTCATTTCAATGTGACATCGGGACAAACATTACTACAAAATGTTTTCCTCATCTCCCTTTTTAAGGTATTTCTCTTTTTCTTTCTTTCTTCCTTCTCTTCTCTTTCGTCTTCATTCAGTGCCTCCTTGATTATTAATGCATTGTCAATTAATGTACATTAATCAAACAACAAACGATAGAGATAATAAAGTAGGCATTCTAGTGGGCTAACAACGGCTCTGTTTTTTTTCTCCTAAAAATGAAGAAATGTTCAACAAATACTAACAAATGTGAAAAATACCTTTTTCAAATATTTTATCTAGTCATTTCTATTTCTATTATTATCATCACTATTATTATCATTATGATTCATTTATTCTATTTTTTATATATATATATACACTCACACACAAGCATATATATATATATATATATATTTTTTTTTTTTGGGGGGGGGGGGACTGTTTGTCAGATATTTCCAGACTTGTGCCGCCTCTCCCCTGCAAGAGAATTTAAGATCTACCATTGTGTGGATACCATTTAAGATATATGATCATCAGAACTGTAAGGCAACTGTCTTTTGTATTAAATCAAATTCAAAATAAGAATTCTGTTATGGTCTGGCACAAATATAAATGCATGGTGTTCTCGTGTACATGTGCTTAGAAATTTACAAGTACTGAGCTTTATATAATTTTCACCTTGTCTTCATAAACATTGCAAGACAAAAACACACACAGCGTAGATGAAGAATAATGCCAAAGGAATTCCAAGGGCTATAAACACTCCTACAAAACCATGAAACTAGAGATGAAGGAAAAATATACATTAGAAGGGAGAAAAAAATGGAGAAAAGAAGAAAAGATAGGAAAAAATTAATTTTTATATCTTTCGTACTACCTTAAATACATGATTTACGTATGACGTATATATATTTTTGTATCTGTAAAAAATATTGAATTGAAAAAAAAAGTATATTGAAATAATGGGGAAGATAAAGTGTACGTATGATCGAAGTCTTGCGTGAAGAGGGAGCAATAGATGGGAGGGGGAGCGGGGACGGGGGATTGGAAATGAACAGAACATCAACAGTGCATGTATAAGACATCTTCATCATCATATTAAAAACATTTACTTTAGGTGCAGATGTTCTGCTAGTGTTACAGTAGGGTGGTTCTATATCATAAGTACTTTTCAGTTATAGAAATGAAGACAGGAAATACTTATTTTCTGCTTTGCAGAATGTTGCACTAAACAGGTACAATGTACATGCATCATTTTTTACAAGTGCCTCCATTCCTACAGGGGTTTCTACAGAACAGTCAACTAAAGAAGAAGAAAGTAAAAATGCATATCCTTCAAGGTTTGGTTTACAGAATTGAAATAACTGCTTGTGTAACGACATAAAGTAAAACGAAAGAATAAGTAAAGATAACACGAAATACGAAATATATTTATATTTACAAGATAGTTTAAAGATTACCTTGAACTTGAACAGGGAGAACTTTCTTAAACAGAATACCCTGGATTTGTCCCAGGTAGACTATTATGAGTTATTTTTTAAATTCTGCATCTTCATCAAAAGCCCGAATTTGACAGTATTTTTGAAGGAAACGAATGTGAATTTGGACATCTGACAAATGTAAGTAAATTGACTCCTACTGATATCGTTTTGTTTGTTTCCCTATACTTGTACAGCAGCAGAGGAAGTTCTTTAGTATGCCCAACGTACCTATAGAAATGGGTGCATGAAATATATTGCAATCCCGTTTTAATAACAAATTCCTCAAAAACCGTTTCGAAATTCATGATTTAGCGTTGATATCTCTCTTTTTTTTAAAGTATATTATCATACTTGACGTTGGTATCTTGGAAAAGCCCGTGTATTCCCATTTACAATCATGTCACATTTGTGATGATTATGAGAACATGGAAGGTGCAGTATTTTGACCTGAATATCGGGCCAAGTCAGAAGTGAAATGTTGCAAAACGCTTTGTCACTGTCAACAGTGAATTCTTCATTTGTTTGGAAGATGGATTATCATTACCTTCTTCACAAAAAAAAAACCCCAGCGAATCTCAAATTCCAGGAGCATGCCACGTTTTCACAAGTGCCTCCATTCACACAAGGATTCTTACCAGAACAGTCGACTGAAAAGAGGAAAGATGAAATGGAGGTTTTGATAATCCATTTTATTTCAAGAAGCTGCATATTTTAATATGCTAAGAATATGTTGCTTCATATACTTTGGTGGGGAGCCTCTTAGATTAATGGGCAAGAATAAAATAGATCTTTCAGATATTTCTTGGGAAATAAAATTGTAGTGATCAATCAATAAGATGCAATACACTCCGATGTAAAGACTTTGTTATTTTTAGGAAATAGAGGAACGATGTTTTTCATAGTTTTACACTCTTTATATTAGAGCGAAGTTTCAATTTCTACTCCTTCTATCATTCTTTTGGATGTTTGCAAAATTGCAAAAAACTTTCCAATGAATCGAACCTAGGACATCGCGGTCAGAAACTTAACATTAGAGTCAGTTGCTATCTGGGCCCTCCTGGTGACAGCAGGCCCAGATAGCTCTTAACCCTAATTTTGCTCGGTGACGTAAAGACACTAAATTTTAGGCGTTGAGCAAGTTTAGATCAGCGGTAAAGCATTCGCCTCGTGTACCCGAGGTCCAAGGTTCGATACCTACTCTTAATTTATATCATTTTGATTTAACTTTCCAATGAATCGAACCTGAAACACCGCCGTCAGAAACTTAGCATTAGTGTCAGTTGCTATCTGGGCCCTCCTGGTGACAGCAGGCCCAGATAGCTCTTAACCCTAACTTGGCTCGGTGACGTAAAGACACAAAATTTCAGGCGTTGAGCATGTTTGGATCAGCGGTAGAGCATTTGCCTCATGTACCCGAGGTCCAAGGTTCGATAACTACTCTTTCTATCATTCCTTTTGATTTTTGCAAATTGCAAAAAAACTTTCCGATGAATCGAACCTAGAAACACCGCCGTCAGAAACTTAGCATTAATGTCAATTGCTATCTGGGCCCTCCTGGTGACAGCGGGCCCAGATAGCTCTTAACCCTAACTTGGCTCGGTGAAAAAAAAAGGAATTAATTTCCAGGCGTTGAGCATGTTTGGATCAGCGGTAGAGCATTTGCCTCGTATACCTTTTATCTCTTGCAAAATTTCGAAAAACTTTCCAAAGAATTAATACTGAAACACCAGTCAGAAACTTAACATTAGTGTCAGTAACTATTTAAGCGACACCAGGCCCAGATAGCCCTTAACCATGTACTGACAAAATGACAAATTTTAAACGACAGATGATCAGTTTGTTCAGATTAGTGGAAGACTACATACCTTGTGAATCTACGGTTCACACAAATTTTTGCCCATTTATGGAATTCGCTACACGAGTGGAAAAAGACCAGAGTACATATTTATGTATAAAACAATATCACATTTGGATGTTTATGAAACTGCTTATAATATATTCATCTTCAATAATTGAACATTATGTGTTACCATAGCAACAGCTAGAGATCCTCGATCTTAATTACTTCCACCCCCCTCATTTCTCTCTGTCTATCTCTCTCTCTCTCTCTCTCTCCAAATGAACATTTATTAAATGTCCATCTTGTGTATCAGATTTTACATATTTTATTGTGTTCACTAGCTGATGTTATCTAAACTTTTTGAATATATTATTTCTGGGATATCCTCTCGGCGTATATTTCATCCATTTATTTCACATTGAAGGACTAACTTTATAAAGGTAAACAAAAATGAATGCAGTGAGACAAAAGATTTGCTGCAACATAGCATTAAGCTTTTATTCAATGCTTTTAAAGCAAAAATGAAAACACTCTGCCAATTTCAATTCTGACCCCCCGATTTGAGAAACGATCACACATCATTGTTTATTGTAGTTAAACTGAACACAAAATGCGTACAAAAATTACCTTAAAAATTATTCAATAAAATTATGTGTTAACAATTTCTACTGCATTTGTAATGAACGAGCTAAGTCATCTATACCAAAGCGTTTCTCAACATTGATTTCAGTAAGGTACAAATATGGTGTACAATTGCTATGTTGGGCAAGCACGAAATTGAAGAATATGTGCTATATTGTTACCTATGGCTAGGCGAAACCAAATGGGCTAAAATGTGTAGCAGAATAGAAAATAAAGCCCTCTTTAGTTGATAGGAAATATTTTGTTCATTAACATGTTTACATATAGGGTAAAAACCAAGGCATACTAATACAGCACATGGAATTTGCTTTATTTATTTTTGAATACATTAAAGCTGATTTCAGATTGAAAATTATTTTCCTTCAAAATCATTTGCAGCTCATTCCCGCTTATACCAACAAAAATTGCAAACATCTGCAACTTATCAAATGAAAATTGAATGGATCTTTTCCAACTTCACTATAATAATCACAAAATGAAGAATAACTTGTTATCAAAAGCATTTTTTTATAAATTGCACCAATTAAAGGCCCTTCTAGGAATTGGAGGAAAAATATTCTAAAAGAAATCGTATCAAGAAATAAGGCTCTTGAACAAAAGTCAATTTTTATTTTAAAAGCAAGAAGAAAAAATAAATCCAAAATAAAACTTGAGAAACCTGGAATTTCCAAGAAAATAATCAGAAAAAGAAAACAAGACAGTGACTGCTAGTGCATAAGAAACAGATAAAAGAAACAGATTCAAAACATCTTTTTTTGGTGACAAACACCACAAAAATGAAGCTCTGAGCAAGGCATTAAGTCCAACAGCAACTGGTAATCTATAACATATTACATAACCTTTCTGTGTGGCAATCATACACTATAAGCTCATTAACATATTGCCATTATTATCATTTTATAAAACAAACAAGCAGTTTTCTTTGTACACAAATCGTTACTTACAAAGTGTGGATAGATTCATATATACATATACTCTTACCTTATATCTACAATATCTACACATTTGTAACAAAACTTTGAAATATTTATACACCTACATGTAGTTAATCATTCTTTTCCCTTTCTTTAATAATTTCTGTATATTTACCAATATCACAGCTGATAATGTGGAGAGATCGGCCAATTTTGCCATTGTCATACAAAGGCATGAATAAAAACAGATGCAATTATATTTTATTAATAACCCAATTATTATCAAATTAAAAAAAAGTGCAACCACTAATGTGCGGGTGTAAATTTGATTTAATACTTCAAAGGATAAAATGAATGATCATAAAAATATAAAGTGCAAAGATATCTGCATTCTGATACAGGGAATATAATAGAAACAATAAAATCTGCTTCTTGTAGATTATAGATTGTCAAAAAATTAATACATTTCTTAAAACTACTTTAAAACTTGTAGCAAATATGATTTTTCATTTTCAAAATGAATTAAAAAGATTTGGTTTGCATTATTGCCATGATGTATCAAGAGGAGAAACGTGAATAGATTAACATTAAGCACCAATTTGATGTCCCACAAAAAGAAGGAATACGCATAACAACAAGCACCAAAACCAAGTAAACAAAAAATGAAGCATTTCATAATAATCATGATTAATCAATGAAAGTAATTAAGAATTTAAGAGCGGTGGATCGCAATGTTCAAGGTTTATACTTCAAGAAATGATAATAGAATTGATACATTTTTTAGGAACTAAAAACAAATATTTAGATTTTGATCTTCAAGAATGAGCTTTTTAAAAGTTTACCCAAAACAGGTTTGATTGTCTCTTCAAAAGCTAGTAACGGAATTATTAATTCTAACATCTTGGATCAAAGACGCACTTACCTCTTAACACTACTAACACAGTATAAAGAGGATAAAGAGGAAAATACAAAATTAACAAAAATAAGGCAGTACAGGCACACAGATTATTGGTATAAATCATCACAATTATTTGTTCATCTCTTTGGTGGATATTCGTTTTTAGCATAATGCTATTCACACAGACCCCATGGGGCGGCAACAGAACATTTACCTTACCTACCCCCCCCCCCCCCCTCTTTATGAAAAGACTGAAAAGTATTAACTAGTAATGACATATATCTATGATTTTTCAAAACATTACTTGATATCCTAGAAATGTATATGGTGATTAACATTTCTTTAATAGATCAAATTCAACTGAATTATAATGCTATGAATTTCATTTAATTAAACAAGGTTGTTGATTATTTTAATGCTGCATAAAGGTGAACCACTAGAATCTTCACAATGCACATCTTTTATCTCTTTTTTTTTGGCCTTAAATAAAGAAAATTATAACAATGTGATAAAAACAGCACATTATAGAGAATTTAACTAAAAAGGTTTGCATCATGTATGCACTTTTTATTTACAACTAAGATTTTTTTTTAATCCCTTACAATTTGGCACAATTTTTATTTGTATTTAAGAGGTATATTTTGTAAACCTTTAACCAATTCTGTCCATGGTATTTTGCTATACAAAAGGTATGATCATGTTGATTTTAGTTTGGGAACTTTGGAGACATCAATTTTGGAGACATCAATTTTATTTATAAGCCAAAAAACTTATCATACATCTTCTTCCAGTATAATTTTTTTCAAGTAAATAGGAGGGCCATTGAAAGAAGTTTGATGCAAACAGTAAGGATAGAATTCTGAAGCAAAGACTTGTTCACTATTTTATCTTTTCGTTAATTTAATCTTTCAGTTCCACTACTTTTTAACTATATCCAAAATTCTTCAGTTTTGACATACGAATATGATGAATACATTCATACTGGTAATTTTCTTTAACTAGTCATGAAAGTGACAGCAAGTCTTACAACACGACTTTGCATGACAAGGTTTAAGAAACCCTTTTTTAATGTTTGATAATTCTTCATATATTGCAGCCTAAATATTACGATACAAATTCTAACTCTTATACACTACAGTGGTTTTTCCCTTGTTCAGGGGCATGGAATCTAGACGGAAATGACAAACAAAATAATTGAGGATGAAAATACATGTGTTCACACACGGTGGAAAAGCACAATCATTCAAAATGAGATCACATTCACCAGGTTACAATATCAATTACTTATCATTCCTTCCCAAAATACAGGGTAGAAAGACCATAAACTACATTAGTTATCAATACTAACAGCTGGCTTGACTCTAAGAGAACAAATATTTCAAACAATTTCTTTCGAATACAAGAAAAAGGTGGTAATTAAATATTAAGAAACATGTCACTTTCATAGTCTTTGTCAAACAAAACGATCGCTTTCCAGAAGAGAAGCAAGTCTTATATCACAGTTTCCAGAGCGGACCTCGTTGATCTGGGCGACTGTGGAGATGCTGGCGATTTTAACGAGAGAAATTCTTTTTCTGAATTGTCACTCGAATCGATATCGTCCATTCTCGAAGCTCTCTTATGCCAAGGTGATGGGTTCGTTTCAGAGTCGGTGGGCGGGTATCTATACGTGGGTGAATTTTGAGATTTCGTTGAGGGCGCCGTGTGCGGTAGCGTGTGGTATCCCTTGTGTACATTATCACTCGCAGCAACATCTGCAATATTGTTTGTGTTGTTGTACGCAACAGGTACCAGATCCATCCTGGCTTTGCGGGCGTGGGCCGTGAGCGGGTTGATGAGGTCGGGCATGCTGCCGGTCATGCCGAACGTTCCGCTGTTGGGAAAGACGTGGGCCTTGGTGGGCATGTCCTGCGACAGCGGCGAAGCGGGAGCAAAGTCCTCGCTACCGCTACTACTCGTGCGTGATCCCCCGATACCGGATTCCCGGATGAGAGGATGTATCTCTATCGGAGACGGCTCTCGCTCCTCCGCCGCACCCACGTTAATCAGCTTGGCATGCTTCTCATCGTCAATGTCCAGGTCAAGAATCAAGGGCAGGAATTCATTAGTGTTGACGGACAGACGCTTGCTGTCCTGTGTTTCATCGCCCTCTGCGGCGTCGACTCTGGTAGACTCGTGAACAGGATGTTCTTCGAAATCCATGCTGATACCCTCGTCAGCGATGACCTTCGCTGCACCAAAATCAACTTGCTCTTCCTCAGGAACGCTCATCTCGGAGTTGAATTTGACATGTTCGTATTGACCTGCACACACAATAGAGAAGACCATACAGATTATTGCACTCATATTCTTGGAACAAAAGTTAAGATATTCTGTGGCTCGAGGTGGATTTGGGATATTTTGTGTACCACAAGTGAAATCTTCATACAGTATCTCAGTCAGAACAAAACACACACTGGGCAAGAATTTTTATGATATACACATCTTGAATTTCAAATTAAGAAATTGATTGATTCCTACATAAATGTTTTGGTGTGACACTTTATTCTTGGACTATAAATGAATTGGATAATTGCATTTCTAGTGGGAAAAATATTTGACTACTTGTAACTGGATCTTGCTGCCTATGTCAAGTACAATGAGCAAATCCAAAGAACATGTATAATTTTTTATACAAAAGTAAATTAATTTAGTCTACTTGTAATGATCGATCTCATATTCTAAGAAATAGTGTTCAGCTTTTAAGAAGTAACAATTAAGTAACAAACATGCAGAACTCACATTTTGGACAAATTAATCACAAACAATGCAGGGTGTAAGAAAGTACTATCAAATGTAAGGAAAACAAAATAAAAATGGAACCATGCAAATACAGAAAATAAATACTGAATTAAGTGTGATCGTGTAAATAGCATCACTACATTTCAATTTCAAATGCAAAACAAAATATAGTGAGCTCTAAAGTATTAAACACAAAATTAGATGTAGGCCTACATGTCATTCTATACACACATTCGTTATTGCCATCTAGATTACATATGTTTACAGGCAATCTTGACATTGAAGACAGCTTGAGAGAAAACTGAACTTGTATGGCACCAATCTAATGCTACGGTCACAAAAGTTCGTACGAATCTCTGTTTTTCCACTGTCTTCCCGAATTTCCATTGTCTGAAAATCGTTCGTACGGCGTTCGTAGCAGTTTGTAATGGCATTTGTGACCAAGGCTTAAAATGTGTACTTTAACCTGTCTTTTCATGTTTTTAATTTATCACATAGTTAATAACATGTTTCAAAACTATTTCAAAACTGTTTCAAAACTTTTTCAAAACTGTTTCAAAGATATTTCAAAACTATTTGTTGTTTCATTTAGGAGAAACTTCTCGGGATTTCTCTTCCTGTGGAAATCCAACCGATTCTTTTCCTATAATGTTAGAGAAGATCATTGTTTAAGGCAGATTCAATAAAGGTATCACAGAAACATGCAGGAGCTTATCGATACCTAATCAAAAAAAAAAAAATGTAAATGATTTTAATAGCGCAAATCATAATGAGCAAATGAAAATAATATATTGGCAAATCAAGCAATATCAGTTCATTTTCATCCTGGTATTAATCTATTCTTTATGATATTCTGCAAAAATGCAAACAAAAAACAACATCTGAACAATACTTTGGGGATAATCCTACATTGAAACAAGAAAGTTAGTTCACCGAGAGTGAGATAGAAAATAAAAGTTACTTCTAAAGGTCAGGGTTCAAAGTTCAGTAGAGAATGGTGATGATATGGTAGGCAAGGCATGATAAGGTTTGATGATTTCAATCCATTGTCTCTCATGCTGCATGAAGGTAGTGTGGTTCAGAGATGCTTGGGTTTAAAGGTCGCATCAACCATTTGCATATTCCTAATTTAGGACATTTCTCTCTCTAAAATGGATGAGGTAGCAGCATATGAATCTTCTCCATACAATAACCGCTTGGTTAAAAAAATATAACACCGATTGGAAATCATTCTGCATCTATATATCACTAATGTTTTGCATGACCTGATCAAAATATGCATCTAACAAAAAGCTAGGTTTGGTGAAATCCATGAATTTAATTCATCTATTCGTTTTAATTTATAAGATCAGTATTAGCAGGATTTATTACTTGTGTCTGTCTGTACCTTTCTAACAGGCTACTAAATTTCATCGAGAGATTCTACGCAAAAAGATCCCGAGTTACAATTTAACAAATCACTCAGGTATAGGATATTATCTACTCAGATCCGGCCCATGCAACTAAGTCATCTCTCGTTCTGAGGGTAATACGTTTATTCTTCTGCCCCTTCCCGTTCCTGGCAAATGGTTGACACTACCTTTAAAGGCTCGTTCAGATATGAGGCAGTTAACTACTCCCACCCCCCCCCCCAAACAAAAAACATCAACAACAACAAAAACAGGTGTTTTACATAAACATGACTGGTAACTGTGCATATTCACTAAGCTCTGTGCTATATAGCTTACAGCGATGTGATGCGTGTTACAATTTTTAAACAAAATCATTAAAATAACCCTGTGGTTTTGCTGCATCATATCTGAACGAGGCTTAAAGATGAGCGAAAAAGCATGAAACGGAAGAGTGATGATGCGCTTTTGAATACCTTTGCCAACATGAACCCTATTCTATGAGCGGCCCATTTCTCACTCTGCCCAGCATCATGGTAAATACACAGGCAGTGCCATAGGTGCGTCCAAATCGACTACCACTACTACTGTCACAAAACCTGCACAACAAGAACAGATCATCCACAATTCCATCAAAAGCGCACTCTCAAATCAATGTTGAGTAAGAAATAATGTTGCGAAATTAAACATTTTAACTATAACTATAACACAAGTGCAAAAATAAACTTGTGCATATTATGTAGATTGAGTTAGGACTACCACTCTGGATTTACAGCATTTTTATTTGATTGTTAAAAGGATATTTCAGTCATAGTTAGTTGGGATTTTATATCATGGATCATGGATCCTTGGGAAGAACAACAAAAGTACTGTAGCATACAGACTATTAGTCTTTGTTATTGAAAGAAAATGTTGCTGCAAATAAAACCAGTCGCTTTAATTTTAATAATTACCGGTATGATTCAGACTTGACTTATATATATTCAAAGGCAAACATTTCATTTCAATTGAATATTATTTTAAAAGTTAATCAAACTGTAAAGCTTTTATTCATGCAGTAATTTTGGTGAAGAAGCCATAAAGAAAGTTTTGAAAAAAGCATTTATTTTGAAAATCGCCCTCTCATTATTAGTCAAAATATCCCAGATAAATACAGTTGAACATCTTTTAAATGAGGGAGTTTTAGTTATTTCATGCAGTTGAAACTAAAAAGTCCTAATATCTATTTGTCTTCCTCTCATATTAAACAGCATACATGATGTATAGTTAACTGCATTATCATGTGAGTCTTTGTAGTAGTACCTAACAGTGGTATAAACATGCATACACTTTCTATTCATAGGGGGGCGATGACAATATACCCCACCCCATTTACGAATGATGAGTATGCACGTCAATGCTACTCGTAGAGTTAAGCGTGAATATATAGAAGCAAAAGCAAAAATGAAGTGTATATAAATATGTATATATATGATTGGAAAAGCAGAAATCGGGAGAATTTTGTGTGTACTTTGAGAAGATGAAGAATGAAAAACTCTTGCTGGATGGATGAATGCATGATTTTAAACTGGAGATGTGTATGTCACCCCTACAGGTTGGCCCGTTTGGACTGTAACCAGAACGAGATGGGATGGATAGATGGTAGGAGAGAAAGAAGGAGAAGAGGATGGAAACATAATTTAAATAAACAAATAAACATGTGTATCATTAAAAGAAAATAACAGAAGAAAACAAAAGGTAATTTTATCTATTTTACTCAATTTCAATTATTAATACTCTATCTGTATCTGTCTACATATATTTCAATTTCATTATCATTTGCTTCTTTCTGTCAGAGAGAAACTTCATTAAAAACTATATTACCTCAAAGAGTTACCATGTAATACAACAACAAATAAAATTACAATATCTAAACTTCAGATCTGGTGGAAAGGACTCTCCAATTCCTTTAGGTTATTTTTATCCTCTTGTTTGCATTACATAATTCACTAAAACTATATAGAACACGATAAACATATACCATATATACTAAATTTAAATCTGACAAACAAATTTGAGAGATATATAATTGGCTGTATTCACTTGCAATACAAAAATATATGTTTAAAAACTGTAGCTACATGAACTTCACTCTGATATAGGCCAATACCTTCACAACTTAACAATTATATTACGCCATAAAAATATAAATAACTTTTAAAAAAATATGAATGAAATAATTCAATAGAATTAGTTCTCATAATCCACTTAACATTGTACAATCGGTATAAGACAAGATTCTAAACTACTTACAAAGAGGAAGGAGAAGAAGAGCACACACAAATCGGGAAAGAGAAGAGTAAAAGAAAAGAAGATGAAAGCATTGTCGATGTAGATGGGAGGGATAACATGAAGTACAGAAAGACACAGAAGGCAGGGAATTCATAGCTGTTGAAAGCCAGAAAGGCGTATAAACTCATGTCATTTGACATAATGTTAACCCCTTTGGCACCACCAGATTTTCAAGCGATCAGTGTAAATGAACGATCAAGTGTTTGAATTTTGACCAAAGATCCTTGTTCACTGTTTAATTGAGCATGAGATATATTCCATGCCAATAAACTTCAAAATAAGGCTACCGGTACTGTTTCAGCCAGGGGAAAACAGAAGTGGTAGTTCTGGCTCCAAACCAATTTTTGAACGCTAATTTTCTTTGGCGGAATTTCCTGCCAACGGCACCGAGAGGGTTAAAAGCCGCACTGACTCTCATGGTATGACACGTACATGGATTAGTATGATTCTTTTCTCACAGGCATACACATAACATGGAGATGTATAAACAGGGAAGACATAAAAACGGTACAAGGACATGAAGAATGACAATTATAATGTACGATTTTGAAGAAGAAAAAAAAGCGACATTGGATGTATGAGCATGCATGGAAGCTCTTAAACCACCCAGGTATTGAAGTATGATTGCTTTTATTCTTCTTCTTCTATTTGACAACATTACACATTTGGAAATTTATTCCAGTATTAAGTATATTTGTAAATCATTAATATTCTTCCACTTTTTTGGTCATATTCCTCTCTTCTGAATTTAGATTATACAGATATTTCAAATGCATGGAATACTGCATTCTGTTGTCAAACAAAGCATTCAAACAAATTGCAATTCATTAACAACAACAAAATCATTTTGTTTCTTCTGTCAAACTTGAAAATTAGGATGAATATCCAATAGAATCGATCATAGCTTTTTTCTATAATAAAAGAATACCTGGTTAGGTTTAAAAAGCTTCTCACACTCATGGAAGATACAGTATGGAATAATTAAGCAATTTTAATGACATTCCATTCATTGAAATTTATATAATTATATAATGTAATTTACCTGAATTTCTGTACACTGATGAATTTGACATTTTACGATTGTCCACACTGTATGAGCCTGTTGTATTACTGAATCTTTTACTGTCTGGTCTCTTTTGCTGTAGGTGAAATAAAACAGAAATATGAAAATACTAGATGACAATTGAGGAAGAAAACTTCTTGTTAGCAAGTTGCACAAACATAAAAAGTGATGTGAATATAACGTTTACTCTGTAATTCATTTTAAAGGCCTACAATCTCAACTTATCTTACCTTAACTTATCTTTAACATCGTGATCTACATACCCAGCTAGTAAGGGGAAACCTTTTACAGACACATTTTATTGTACTCCATTTCATATTATTTGCTTCATTATTGTGTCTAAGAAAAGTCCTTTTAACTATTCTTGTGTTTATATAATTACAAACGTCTCCTCATCAAGGAATAAAGATCATTTTCTGTATCTATTCTTGTTATATCATAATGCCATATTGAGCATATTCATATATGGAAATTGTGCAAAATGAATTCATATATATCATTATCATCATCATCATCACCCATTCAGACTGGCTGGAATGCTCCCCAGGGAGTGGAGATTGTGCACAAAGTGTGTGCAGGCAAGTATTGAATCCAATGACCAAGGTAATAGTAATATCAATAAAAGCAGAATAATTGTAGATATTATTCGAACATGGTGGGTGAAGGGCTATAAACGATCCTAGTTCGTACTGATGAAGATGACTTACTGCAGCACTGCTAGACCTGTATGAGTTCTGCTGATTGGAGTTTGTGAGGATCGTTCCTCCGTACTGTTCTCGAATGCAGTCTGGTATCCACGTACTGTTACGAACGTAGCGTCTGTACTCTTTTCTTACCTGAAATCAAAGGAAGAATAAGTCATTACACTAATAATAATAATAATATTGGATATTTATATGGTTCCAGGGGGGGCGGGGGGCGGGGGGGGGATCTGTTTATTATCCCTTTAATCCCACTTTCAAGGTATGATTTCCAAGGTATGATTATTAAACTGGGTTCATACACCTTCTAATACAAACAGACAACTCACTTTATCATTCATACAGCAGTGGTTATCAATCTTTACAGGCGGAACCTTAACCCTAACTTGAGATCTATTAGGTGATTCGAAGACAATTTTAAACAACTTATGGAACTTACTTTAAAATGTGTACAGCAGAGTTTATCAATCGTTACTTTACAGGGGAACCCCCCCCCCCCCCCCCAGGTATTTATTCCTAATTTGAGCTCTACTGGGGGTTGATTCTAATACAAGTATACAACTTCTTTCTATAACTTACTTTATCATTCATACAGCAGTGGAAAACAAATATGAAGACGCCTTGGAATGAGTTTGTGATGGTGAAGATGTACGCAAAGACGAGGAGGTCTTCACTCACGTAGAGTAGACCGAACGCCCACGTTACTCCCAGCAGGCATAGCAAGACCAACGCCCCTCGTACTAATGACCTGTACACACATGGAAGACAACAGAGGGCAGCAGTTAGTATCTGGTACCAGAACTATCTATACAATGAGTTTGGCCAACCCGATTCGAGTTGGACCCAATATGACGACTACTGCTTTGTTGGGCAAGCACAAAACAAAGGAATATACGCCATGTTCTGACACAGTAAAACCAAGCTGGCTATTAAAGCTCTGTCTGATACAACCCTTTTAAATATTTTATCCTTTTTATGGGCTAAAAAATATAGCATTGAATGAATGCAAGGGTAATTAAATGTATATACATGTACAACAAATTTTGTTAACCCTATTTAGCCCGGGGGGGGGGGGGGGGGGCTTGAGAAGCCCCCCCCTCGACATTTTTTGCGATAATTTTTTAATGCAAGAAAATCTTGCACTGAAATTTTGTGACTTTTTTCTTTCGAGTCTTGCGCAACTTTTGAAAGAAATTTTTCGAAAATCGGACCTACCATTACAAAGTCACGTGTCCTTTTGTCTTCGCATGTCAGCCCGAAAATCGCTCATTTTTGTGATTTGTGTACAAAACATATGGAAATCTCATTTTTCAAATAAAGAGGTAAAACATTGGTTATTTGGTCTTGTTTAGATTTTAGGTGTTTATTTTGGGGTCAAAATAGTTGAATTATAGTTGGAAATGAAATAAAACAACAAAAACAATAAAATACATAAGTTAAAAAAACAAAGAAATACAAAACAATAGATAACATAAGGAATAACCCTGGTTTTTCAAATTTTTGTGTTGTATTATTATTCCAAATGGTCTAACAAATATATGTAGTGAGAAAGAATGCTTAAATATGAATAATGTCTGATTTATGGGCAAAAATGTGAATTTAATGACCTTATTTGCATAAATTACCATAAATATGCAAATGAGTGAATTTTTCAAAAAAATTGAAATTACCATAGTATTCTATACACTTCACTTGACATGTATGCAAATTTTCGCGGCGATCGGGCGTTTCACGGCCGAGATCATAGGGGGGGGCCTGAGAAGCCCCCCCCGCGGGCTATGCAGTTTCAAAATAGCCCGGGCTAAATAGGGTTAAGGAATCCCCTCCAAATATAGGAATTACACTTTTTTTTAGAAATAAATCTCTAACAAATCACTGATTTGCTGATGAAACCCATTTTGCCAATTCGTTTTGTCCTCAAAGTCAGCCTTTGGACTGATTTTGTCCATGAAATGTAGATTAAAATTTATTACACATGGTGCCCCATCATTGGCACTTCATTTTTCTTTAAAATTCTGTGAATCCTTTGACTTTAGGACTTTATCTGCATTTGCCATGGAATCATGCTTTTCCATGACAAATTTCAGGATATTTGAAAACTTTACAAATGTGATACACAGCCATTATAACGGAGGATGCTCTTGACAACTTATTTCATATATTGACATATGTTTAAATCTCGGGCTATGCCAGACTTGTTTGTAGGAAATGGTAACTGAACTGCAAATGCAAATCAACAAATCTTAATACAAGTTCATTTCATCAAGTCTATACACTGTACTACACATGCTAGTAAGATTAACTCATCATGAAAATCAATATTTGTTACGTATGATGGTGCAATTAATTCATCATAATAATAATTATTTGTTAATATCCCTGGAAGTCTGACCAGTACTCACTTGAGAGCCTCGCCTTTGGTATTTCCCAGACTATAATATGGTGTTAAGCATGCATGCAAATAGAAGTGTTAAAAGGAGAAAAATGTTAGTTCTGTTAGCACATTAATAGCAAGGTTAAAAGCTCCAAGTGTAAATCACATAGTTAGAAGTGATATATGATGTCCAGTATAGGTGTTATCAGAGCATCATAATTATAGAGTTATAAAAAGTGTTCTGACATACTTTCTCCTAAAAATAATTGTCACATTTTATGGCACTCAATACTACATTTCTATATAAAAAAATTACATTATTAGTATCACCCCTAATGTAATCAAGAGTTTTACAAATTATTTTAGATTGCACTGCTTAGTATTCTACTTTCAAAACATCAGCTTTCAATTACTTATGTAAAGTGATAGGACCATTTCCCTGTTAGATATTACAAAATTACACTCTACATATTATAGGTAAAAGCAAAGTATAAAAACTGGTGTGCAAGAAGATTGCAGGCCTCACAAAAAAGAGATTATCTTATCTTCCCTTTATGCTCTTTAATTCCATGACTATCTGAATGACAATATATTTTCTTGTTTTCCAACAATATAAAACTTTTCTTTACAAAGACAGTAATAAGTCTCCTTTGAAATGATCTTGCACCCAAATTTAAAGAATTAATAGGAAAGAAAATGAGAGATCCTTTTAATACAGAGAGCCAAGGGTACAACAAAAATTAACACTGTGGGCAAACAATTACCATCTAAATATGAACACAATAACTTGTAGGCCAAAATAATAAAAAGCAAGATAATCAACACTTAATAGGTGAAAGAAGGCAAATATGTATATATACCGGTAAACATTTTATGAGCTGACAAAATATACAAGACAGTATTGTCAAACACTAATGACTATGAACATTGATGCTAAAACCAATAAACATTCACAACACACTTTTTTCACAAAGATAGGGATATCATCACTGAAACACCCATGCACATCAAAGTGTAAAGTTCTGAAAAAATGTATGTTTCATTCCCACTGCACGAATCACACATCCACAAAATATCACACAACTATGAAGACCATGAATATGAAAATGTTTCAAATACTGATGTATCGATTTCCATAACATGAATTCATGAGCACGCAGTATTAAACCGTATTCATAACTTCTGGCTTGTGATTTTTGTAAAATGAATGTTTTCTACTACTAAGCTATATAAAAGAAAAGACAATAAGAAGCTACCGCTCTATTAACTATTTTCTTTCAAAATCTTGTTTGAATGAATCGTATGGATGAATATCTTTATATATGAACATGATTGACTATTTAAACCAGAAACTTTCACAATTTGTCAACAACATGGCCAGAAGTTTGGAAAACTGTAAAAACTTAGTACTGTTATTCACAAAACTTTCACAAATCTAGACGACTCATGGCTTTTGTCAAATTAGAAATGCACAAAAGTTTCTGGTTTCAAAGTTTACATATAAATATATATGTTTTTACATGTATATGTAGCTACATTGTAGAAGCAGCAATAATATTTTGCCAGATGAAAAGCATAATGAAAACTGTCTGAAACTTTCTCATGTTGTGAGATATATGTATGAGTATGCAATGAACCCATGTAAACATAGAAAATAGAATTTTACAGAAAAATGTATACGTCATGCAGGTATGGTATGATATATGTAGGCTTTTGTAGCTTGAAAATAATTCTGACAGTCCTCTTTTACTTCAAATATAAGTGTAAAGTTTCACATGTTGCTTCATGTAACAAAATAGCTGAATTCAAAAATTGATATTCTGTACTATTATGATACTTCCTAATAACAAATGCCTCAATGTGCTATATTCAGAAACAGATTGGTTCGCTCTTCAACATTAAAAAATACACTGCAAAATCAATGTTGATCATCATTATGTCCCCCTAATGGTCATTAAATTTTCATAATGCCTGAGAATTCATACCTTGTTGACTTTTTTTAATGAAAATTTAATTTTGAAGTGGAAAACAAAACAAAACACACATGTACATGTATATGTTGTATCAACACACAATCATGCATATACTTCAGTCATCCACAATAATTATTACTTGACTCATTCAAGAAATGAATATGGAGCTCATGACTATTGGTAAGGTGTAACACTTCATTGAAAACAAGCAGGCAAAATATGAAAGGGAGTGATCCACAAAATTCACAGACCCAAGAAGATATCGACTGATGCACTTGTACATATTTAGGCCTCGTTCAGATATGACACGTCAAAACCGCTGCGTTTTTTCCTACAACGATGACGTAAAGAGTAATACGCTTCGCATTTCTGTATCTTAAAACACAGAGCTCAGTGAATACCTTTAAGTAAGACCTTTGTTATGCGCAGCTGGCTCTCATTTACACTTTTAAAAAAGATAGCCGTTTTTATGTGGTTCACCACATCATATCTGAACGGGCCCTTGATGTTTAAAAATATGAACAGGAAATGACAGGCATAAAGAAGAAGACATTTGAACACGAATATACTCGCTTACGCTAGTTTGTCAGAATTATCCATGGAATAATCTAGAGGATCGACCTCCCTAGAAAGATTAAAATCATAAGAAAATAATGTAAGAATAATCAAGTATATCCATGAAAAGACACTGGAAACAAATTTTCAAAAAAATTCTGCTGAAGAATACGAACGTTACAAATGCTTCAAGATCACCTTTTTAAGATTACATAAAGTTGCAAAATCTTTGATTTCTGTCGTGAGAGCTACCCATTTTTTTAAACATAAATGATTCTAGTTTTTGTTTTTTTTTCCAAAAAATTGTTTTCTAAAAAATGTGTCCCAAAATTATATATTTGAATGCATAATCATTATAGGTCATCGTTAATGTAATAAATATTCATCCCCTTCATCATAACTCAAAACTGGAATTTGTGAGGGGAAAATTCTGTACAGAACAAAATTAAAATAGCTTGTCAAGGAAATGGAGCGGAAGTGGAGTTGCCAACTCATTCATAGATATTTTAAAATTTAAACATTCGTGACTCCCACACTTTAACAGATATTTCTGAAACAGAATCCATTTCTTTAATAAATACACAGCTCCTTTGAAGTCAACTTCATGTCAGGAGATTATATTGCTCATAAATTCAAGTAATCTCCTCCTATGTACCCATCTACTGATGGTGATAAACAAAACTTATGTAAACCATTGCTCTTGCCATATTCACATATGATGTAATTACAATGCGAGTAATATCACTGAAGATATTATATGCTGTGAGCCAGACGAGTATGAACTCGCCAACCTGTATCCATGAAACAGACTCTAAACAGGCTCTTAACGTACAACATGCAAATCCATTACACTCAAAGAACCAAAGGAAGACCCAAAGCACAAGATAAATTAAGATACTGTCATTAAGATGAAACAACCATAAAACCGTAAGAGATTATTATATTTTACCAATACATAAATACATATATATTTGGATATTAATTGTGCACTGGTAGAGAGACAGGTGTTAGCTTGTAATTTCATTTCATAAAGAGTTTTAATACAAGTACAAAACTTATGCAGCTGATAAATTTCACCAAAAGCTTTATAGGGCACCAATGATTACATTTGTACAACATTTCTTTAAACTCATTCATTTCACCAATATAAACATGTCAGTACAATTCCACTCAAGTGCAGAGATATCTATTTAGGGAAAAAGAGGTTATTTGATTAGTAAACAGCTGATGTACACTGCACCAAAATATAAGAACAAATCCATGAAGTTAATGGCGATGAGAAAAGAAGATAGTAAGCAAATAACTACCGTTGGTGAAGGTGATGGGACAAACTATCACTTCCGAGGCGATCTGGATGTAGCTATCTTTCCGAAGAGAAGCTGAGGAAAGATAGCGTATACATTCTGATTGACGAGGAAGTGATAGTTTGCCATCGCCTGAAACCAAAAGGTGATTATTTGATTTATATTCCACATCTAAAACAATTTAACTACAAAAAGAAAAGGACGTGTATGCATCTACATGAAAGACACCAGGCCCAAATTCACACCCCAAAAGTTAAAAGTTTAACCCAACCCCTTGAGGGTACGGTGCGCGCATGTGTTTGCTTTAATTGCGCTCATTGGTAATGCGCGCTTAATTATGCCTGTTTTAGTGCGCTTTTGGATAATCTTCAGTAAAAGTGCGTTGCCCTGTGTAGATAGTACCTCTATCTTCAGTGAAAGTGCGTTGCACTGTGTAGATAGTAGTACTAACAAACTTTTTGCTTCTCCCATCAATAATAGGCGAACTATCTTTCATCACGTGATTTACTTTTGACCAATCGTAGAGCAAGATTCTTAATATGTGGAATATAATAATAAATAGAAATGATAAAGGAGGAGAGTTTCCATTAGAGCACGTCCTTGAGGTTAAAGAAAGAGAGAAGAAATGATATTAAATGAAGATTAAGTGAAGGAGAGTTTCCATAAACAAGAAAACATCCCTGAGGTTAATGATGGAGAGAAGCGTGGACATAATGAAACTGAAAGAAAGAAATAGAGGAGGGTTTCCATGACAAGACCGTTTTCCTGGGGGTTAATGACCAAGAGAAGAGAGGATAAACTGAAAGAAAGATGGAGAGGAGGGATTCCAAAGAAGTCCTGAAAAGATTAAAGCAAATAAAAGAGGAACTAATACAAACTTTGATCTCTTTCTGCCATGCTTGGAGAAAATGGAGGATGATCGACGAAGATGTTTTTCTATCGACGCCGACAGTCTGTGGTATTTGCGACTGGTTGGATGGAATGGAGGGGGAGGAATATTTGACATGCAGCTGCATTAATACCGGTCTATAAAGCCTTGTAATATGACAATTTACAGTTAATTTTTTAAGTCAGCTGCTTTGTATTGCATTATAATCACATTAACAAGCTGGATTAATTTTCACTAAAGCATATTTTTGATGGGTTCAATTCCAGATTATCAGGAGCTTTAAGTTGGAGCTTGGGTCACAAGCTTCAAAGGGAAAATATTCCACTAATTAAGAAGGAGATAACAGTTTGATCAGACTTTAAAATCAGGCAGTTTAAGGTAGACCAAAGGTAGACTATACGCATACAAACCAGATATTTTTTGTAACATAACTAGAGGTTAAATTTTGTTATAATTTAGGCTGAAGGTGGGGAGTGTAAACTCTGAAACATGTATCATTCTTTTAAAAATGTTTTGTTTTGTTTTAAATTTTTCCTTATGTTTTGAATAGATAACAAGTTTTCAAAGATACCATCAAACACCCTTTTGATTATAGAGTCACAGATATAGGGCTTCCCATCATACATGGACAATTCTTTCTGGTCAGGCATTGTGTAGGAAGGGGATGGGTTAATTTAGGTCATGTCTATATTTTCCCTCCATCTTCAAAAATCTTCACGTTCCAGACTAAAAACAATTCACTTTGATAGGTCTGGAGGTCCCTATCCTCCATTCTCTGTATGACTACCATTGAATCATGGTCCCATGGGGGGTCAAAGGTCATTGCCTCTCCCATTTCCCCCATCATACAGCTGGATATGAATATACAGGAAGAGAGGGGTCGAGTGACCGTCCTCGTCGTGGGAGGAAGCAAGTATCTGTCAGAATGAACACAAAAACTTCAAAGTGCCCCAATTTTTGTGTTAATTTTTGTCTTTCTTTGAGTTCTCTCTCTGTAGATGTGGTTTTAATTATGATCTACCACCTGTGTGTGATCAGAAGTGGGATATTGGGAGCCGATAACAAATGGTTGTGATCCGTGGCAGGTACATTTGGGGCACAGGGGGGAACATGCCTGCATATAAACCAAAAATTAAAGATTATGGTTCTGAAAAGACGTATGAATGGAAGGGAGTTTTGTTTTGTTGCTTTGCTTTTGTTTGTTTGGTTTTTATTTGCATATCTGAACTTCTTGACACCTGTGCTCCCCCCCCCCCCAAACAGAGAATTCTTGATCCACCATTATGAATTCATGATAAAAGAGATCAAAGATTTACATTTTGTTTTTGTAATGTTACTCTTATCTCTTTTTCCTCAAAATTTTGTAATTTCCCATTCAAATCCTAGTATTTAATGATCATCTGTTTTGTTTGATCATTTTCACTTCTTCATTTTTGGAGTGTATCAAAGAGAGATTATCTACTTTAAAAAGAGTTTTTTTTTACTTTGTTTAAAACTGACCGAATTTCACTGCCTAAAAGGGTAATGTTCTGCCAACTGACCAAGCCCATGGAGACTATTGATACTAGACAGTGATAAGAATAACGCTCACATGCCCCAAACTCTCCAAAACAAAACCTTGTTTTCTTGCCATTTCATAAGTTGTGTTGATAGCAAAGTAGATTCTAGTTTCCTGTATGTCACGAGGCGGTCAACTCTTGCCTTTTCTTCTGCCCGGCCAAACACAGGTTTCCAAACGAGGCGGTCAACTCTTGCCTTTTCTTCTCCCCGGCCAAACACAGGTTTCCAATTTCCCCCGTATTAATAAAACTTATCAACACATTGGGTTTATCTGATCAAGGAGGAGCAGAGTTATAGGGGTCATTCAATGCTGGAATTTTGTTTCAACTTGTAAAAACAACTATGGTTAAAGATAAAAGTGAGTTCTGGTAATGCAATTGCATTGTGAAAGAAAAGGTGTGGAATTGATCAGAAAAAATTGATCATGTAGCATCTAAGTATCTTTGTGCACTGCAAGGTTCTGGAGTCATCAAAATCATGATAAAGTTTGGCCCAGTCTTGGTAAAGTAACACGCACTGAAAGATGTATATGGGACTACACAAATGGTGTCGGGGCTATATACTACCCCATTTTCTTATCTTTCTATGCTCATTACTCAGCCAGTATACATTTTCTTCCAAAATTGTTTGGCACATGACATTTATTTGTAATCTTGAACATTCAGTGTAAGTTTCATTTGGTTTATCTTTAATATCACATTTGGCATTGGTAGTAGTACAATCACTTCTCAGAGATCTTGTAAATATTTTGATTACAAGTAATGTGATTTGTTAGAGTTCTCTAGTATTGGTACTTGACAACAGAACCTAATAATGTGCAACAGACAGACTAATCTGTAGATATAAACAGCTACACGTAGGTCTGGAGGTTTGAAACTGTAATTGTATGTCATGAATAATAAAAATCAAGCTAGGAATACACCACATGATTGCTTTAATATTCTTTGCGTTTTTTTTCTCTTTTACATGCAGCTATTAGAATACATTATTCACTTGTTCTCACTCAATAATGAAAAAATATTTCAAGATTGTTTGGTGATTAATAAATAATAAAACTGTCCTAATGAAAAATGACATATATGAAGAAATAGAACATTTATTACAAGTAATAGATATAATCATTTAACATATCGCCTTCGGGAATCGGGTGGTGCCTGTATTAAGCCGCCTAGGTAAACAAAAAAAGATAATTCAGTAGAAAACAGACAATAATAAGAATGTGTCATTTGCTAAATTTCTATTTTAAAAAGTGGGCGAGAGCACATGTAGATGGATAGATAGAGAGATAGATGGAGAGAACTTACGTTGCTTTCTCCTTTGGTGTTTTCTCTTTTGGGTTGGTCTGTAGTGAGCTATGCTGGCACATAATAAACAGAGCCATGGACAGGAATAGAATATTTCCCTGCATGGATGAAAAAAATGATGGTGGGAATTGGAAGATTAAAAAACAGGTAAAAACTGGGATATAAGCAGATAAACACAAGTCTGTTGATATACACATTTTAAAGGCTCTGGGCCCTGTTTCATAAAACTTGTTATCAATGACAAACGCTAAATTTATATGACAAATTTGCTCTCAGCCAAACAAATGCCATGATTTCAGTAGCTTATAACAGTTATTGTAACTTGTTATTGATAACAATTTTAATGAAAGAGAGTCCTGGGCCCTGGGCCCTGTTTCATAAAACTTGATATCAAAAAAAGTTACAATAACTGTTATAAGCTACTGAAATCATGGCATTTGATTGGCTGAGAGCAAATTTGTCATATAAATTTAGCGTTTGTCATTGATAACAAGTTTTATGAAACAGGCCCAGTACTGTAGCCAGAGACAGACAAACTCAAGCTAGAATCAAGGTCTTGTCAAATATGATTATATGTCAAATTATAGACTGTGATTTCTTATTGATATCATACAGTATTATGTCCAAGTTTTATCCTTCCAGAGCAAATGTATGCCAAATTTTCACTTGAGATAATAGTGTCCCACAAACTTATTACAAAAATAACACATTTTCATCTGGAAACTCAAAATATGTCTCAAGGAAAGGCTCAGTTCAACAGTGCGACCAAGATTGAATTTTGAATCTAGGTTCTAGCAGTTCAATCACTCTTTTACAAAATTAATTTAAAAACCTTTTGTCTATAGAGTACCAACGTGCTAACGGCATATTGGCTTGTCGTCCAGATTACTGGTTCTAAACAACAAAGCCTTGCATGAGGTTCACCGCACAATCATTCAAGCAGCAGGCTGGCCAGAGCAGGGCAGATTCATTGTTTGGTGCTGGTGTGATCACGGCACCATTGTTTAGAACAAGCAACCTTGACAATTTGGCCAGAATGACGTCACACTTCAGTACTCTATAGAGCAGCAGGTGCTATTATAATACAGTGAAACCTGTCTATAAAGACCACCGAATGGAGACAAGAAAAGTGGTCTTTATTGAACTCTCTTTTCTTTTTTCTCTTTATCCTTTCCCTCTCCCTCTCTTCCACTTTTCACTCTTTCTTTCTTCTTTCTTCTCAATTTACTGACAAACTGATTATCACCATTTTATAATTTACAATTATTTTTCCCCTTTTTTTCATTATTACTGAATTTTTAAATCACCTGTTTTTAATGCATTTTTATATGATACAATGTGAGCAATGTACTTTGACTTATTACTGAATTTTTAATCTACTGTTTTTAATGCATTTTTATATGATACAATGTGAGCAATGTACTTTGACTTATTACTGAATTTTTAATCTACTGTTTTTAATGCATTTTTATATGATACATTGTGAGCCAATTATTGTTAGTCTTTGGACTTTTTATTTGGTATATTTGTAATAAAACAGAAATTGAATTGAAATTGAATTGAATTTATAGGCAGGTGGTCTTCATGTACAGGTTCCTTTAGTACATGTTCCAATGAGAAACCATTTTCAAGGGAAACAAAAACTGTGGTCCTTGTAGACAGGTGGTCACTAAAGCAGGTTTGACTATACTTACAAATATGATGAGGCAGACTGGTGCTATGAATGCATATTGTAAGTTGCTCTCTGCGCACATCCAGCAACTGCAAGAAGGAGAAAAGGGTAAGATATCTATAATAATAATACGCTAAGGCTCCGCGGGGGGCGCGACGTCTCGGCGAGCCTTTGTATTCTATTGTTTTTTAATGAGATCGCCGACCCAAGTTGGTGCGGCTATCTCCTCCCGAACCCTGCCCTCGGGGCACCCGTGCCCGGTGCCATCGTCCGCGGGAGAGTCTACTCTGTGGAATTGGCTATACTCCGCCCGAGGTCCTCCTCCGTGTCGACGTCCAGGGCGAAAACAGACGCGACATGCATAATGCACGATATGCGTGACGACAGAGATACCTCATGGATATTCAACATTGCATCCGTAGACACACGACCGATGACCATCCACTCACATTAAGTTGCGTAATAAATGCACGCTGAATGGGTATGACTTACCCCGTGTTAGGTATCTTTCTATAGGATGTGCTTTGTTGTGATTAAATTCCCGTCGACGTCCAAACTTAGAGACCTATTTCCATCATGATTGCCGCGATTTTTATATAGTTTTCGTGAATGGAGGTATGAAATCAAAGCTTATTTTGTGATTATTACGGCCATGTATACTCAATTTTGATTATCATTTTCTAAAGGAAAGTTTTCACAAGAAAACCAATGGACTGACACTTCAGTCGCAAGCTGCTTTCATTCAACACACAATGCAGCAGCGCTGCTCGGGAAGCTCCTACACCGGCACCGCGCACCGCAGGCGTCCGACGCCTGCGGCGCCGGTGTTCGAGCTTGCTGGAGTTACTGGAGTTGCAGTTACGCTGAAGTGTGTGTGAGTTCAGCTAAGCTGAGCTCGAGTCGAAGAGATTTGACACTTTGAAATTGTTATCTGTTGGTTTGCATCATTATTGCCGCGATTTCAATATAGTTTCGTGAATAGATTTACGAAACCTGAGCTTAGAATTAGTAAAAGTATTACTAATGTCTACGTTTTTAAACGACTGTCTGATTTTCTTGTGAAAATTTTACTTTGAAAAATGATTATCGAAATTCATGGTCAGAAATAATCACAATCTAGGTTCATTATGTTACAGTTCTTGCATCAAATCAATGCATGAAAACTTAGTTATTGAACTAGAAAAATGTTTTTTTTTTTTAAATAGGCAATTATGAAGTAGGAAGCCTGAAACCTTAGCCTACTAAACAAATCTCAACAAAGTGTAGGCCTATCCTTTTATGAATTAATGAAAAAGTAGCCCCAGAAAAAAGAGCCCCCGAAAGATGAAAAAGTAGCCCCAGAAAATTTCCCAAAAATTTGAAATGGAGCCTCCGAAATGAAAAACTTAATTTTTTGCCTGCGCCCCCCTCTAGAATCCCTCGGATTTCCGCGGGTCCTGAGTTGAGTGTATATAGGGGTGGGGTCCACGGGTTTCAAGGGGCCATAAACCCCCAAGAGCTCGGGGGTTACATTCTTCAAAGTTGGGGGGGGGGGGGGGGGAGATCAGATCGCAGCGGGTTGAGTGTATATATATAATATAGGCGTGGGGTCCACGGGTTTCAAGGGGCCATAAACCCCCGAAAGCTTGGGGGGTTTAGGCGTTTAATTAGGGTCAGATGAGCATATTTTTAATACTTTATTTGTGACACTTGCGAGTCACTAATTGGCGTGGGGTCAATACGTAGAGTTGCGTAGTGTTGCGTACCAACTACGCTGGCCTACGTTACTATATGCTGAGGGACGGAAAGGGGTACGCAAGATGAACAAAACAATTCAACATATTTAATTTTTTTCGCGTACTTTCGGCGTAGAAATTTGACGCAGAAAGTACGCCTTTTTACGCAACACTACGCTACATGCCTACGCAACAGTACGCTACCCTACGCCAGATCGACAAAGCAGTAAAAGCTTTCCACACTACGGAACTCTACGCAGTTCCAGTGGCTTAAAGAATAACTACCGGTACAGTTGGATCGTTTTTTTAATTTTTTTATATAAGGCCAAATTTAAAAAAAAACATGTTTGGCTTCCTGTTTTTTCGAAAAATGGGAAGGAGGAGGCCCTTTTTTTTTCTTTCAAAATGGCCGCTCGGTACATTTTCCCTGACATTCGGGCTATTTTTCAAGATGGCAGCCGACAATTTTCTTTTTCTTTTTAAAATCAGAAATACATTTTAGCAGTGCTTTTCATGTTTTTTTTCTTCAAAAAAAAAAAAAAAAAAAAAAAAAAAATAGGAGGCGGCCCCCAAATAGGAAGCAGGCGGGGACGCTGTTTTTTTTTTCTTTAAAAAAAAAAATCAAAAAAAATTAAAAAAAAACAAAATAGGAGGCGGCCCCCAAAAAGTAAGCGGGCGGGGACGCAAAACATTTTTTTAATGGCCTGAATGGCAAATAAAGTTCTTGGTGGTTTTAATTTAGACAGTCTCTATATATCTATTTACACCCCCCGCCCCCCTCTAGAATCCCGCGGATTTCCGCGGGTCCAGCTAGTTATAGTTTAATATTTGTTTTAAAAGGCGATCTGTGAGGGGTAAAATGAATGAAACAATAATAATAATAATAATTTGATTTATATAGCGCTTAATATGAAACACCTTCTCTAAGCGCTTTAAAGATAAAGAGCTGTATCAAGTTTTCACAACAAGAGAAATTTGCATTGAATATATTTATTTTTTGTCTGTTTAGAACAAATTTTACCAATTGCTGCAAAGCTGAGGCCTAAAATGAATATACCGAAACATAAATTCTGACCAAAATGGCTGAAATTACTTTTAGAGAAAATTATTAAGGAGTGCTAATTATAATTCAAGAAAGAATAAGCGGTCAAAATGTACTTACTAATCTGGTGTGCCGTAGCCTTCAAAATCCACCACTGCTGATATACCAACAATCACCAGAGGTAAAACTGAAATAAAAATCATATAAAACAATTACTTTTAAAAGCAAGATTTGTTATCAAGATACAAAAGTGTGCAAAACTTTGATTTCCTGAAGGACATAAAATGTATCCAGAGTATTTATATCAATGTTACTTTTTAAATAAGGCATCAATTAACCATTATCTTTATCAACCCCTATAGGGCCACCACGTGTTTGGAGTATTGTCATAACCTAACGTTTAAAAGTTTAGTGTTTTATTCAAAATTCTTTGTTTCATTGATATATTGGGTGAAGAATATCTTTCATGGATATAAAAGTTGTGACAGAGGTAGCTAATTCTGTTTCTAGAAATCCAAACACAGCGTTCAAATTCTCGGCTGGATGTGCCGCCAAAGACACTGAAGGGGTTAAAGCCTATCTGCACTAGTTTGGCCAGGAGGGATTAGACCTCCCTGTGTGGTCACTGACAGGTGGTTATTTCGTCAAATCAGGTCTCAATTAACATAAGAAAAAGGGGATAATGGGGGACCAACGGGTACCGCTTAGGCATTGTTGGCTATATAGAGGGCGCAACTAGCTACAAGTAGTGCAGTCCCGCTTTAAACGTTGTGTGACACATGTTCTGGTAGCGCATTCGGGGCTGCAGAGAAAGCAACCACACAATTCCTCCAACTTACCATATCCAAATGGATAATAGTATTTTCTCCTTGAGCTCTCTGCTTCAAAGACTTCCACCAGCATGATGTAGAGCTGTATACCCTCCAGACACATCCAGGCGAACGCCGAAAGGAAGAAGTAGTGCAGGAGCAGCGCTATCACCGCACAGAACGTCTGGAATGGAAGAAAAAAAAGGAGGAAAATGAGAATATATCATGAATCTTTATACTTCTGTAGTTTCTTTATAATATCATTTTTCCTTCGGGAACTTAATCAGAAACAATCAAATCCTTCAATGAAGACCACTGAATTTAGACAAAAAGGTGGTCTTTATATACAGGTGGTGATTTATAAAGCAAGTTTCAAGGTACAGTACGTACAACCTGCTTTTAACAGTGACCACATGTCTACAAAGACCACATATTTTGTTTCCCTTGAAAATGGTTTCTCATTGAGACAAATACTATATTAGGCACCTGTCTATAAATACCACTTTTCTTGTCTCCCTTGGGTGGTCTTTATAGACAGGTTTCACCATATTAACTGTATCGAGACATACCTTATTAGCTGTTTGGGTGATGCCAGCTACAAAGATAACCTCCGCCATGATGAGTGAGAGACACAGGTTCTTGTGGATGGTCGTACGGTCACTCTGAAGGTTCCTGAAAACAACAAGTAAGGGATAGGATATTTTAACAATAGTAATCATAATTTTTTTATTTTTTTTATTTATTAATGTGGTTTTTGTTGTTTTTGTTTATTTGTTTGTTATCTTTGCTATACATTATGCTATAAATGCTTTGGGAACTAAGCTTGTACAAGGCCTACGGGCTATGTTTATGTAGTCCCCCATTTTAGTTTTTAAATATGTTTATGAATTATTTTGTATCTTTTTTATCAAGGTAATTTTTAAACTGAGAATGAAATAAATGAGAATTGAATTGAATTGAAGAAAGGTCACTATTTTTTTTAGTGCCTTCTCTGCAATTCTAATACAATGAATTTGATGATACAAAAAAAAGACGACGAAGAACTTTAGGGGAAAGATGATTTCACTGAACAGACAGTATGATTGTTCTATATCATTGGAAAGTTTTATGTAACTGGTTTCAGGATAGAGAATTGAGAAGTTAGATGATTCAAAGCCCAAAGACATAACATCCTTCTCTCTCTCTCTAAAGGACACTTCATCCATTTTTTAAATGTTCTTCAGATGAACTTACTTGAATATACAGAAGGTGATGAGAGCCAGGATCAGACATGGAATCGAGACGATGAAACCAAAGTATGTGATGAAGGATAGAGCGAAGGCATGCCCTTTCTGGAGCTGTAGGGAGACAAGAGAGAACAAAACAGACATTGTTTAGAGTGGAACTACAGGTGCTTTTTAAAGAGAAGGTCCAGTTCTGGTAAAGGTAGAAAATGATTTTTTTTTTTTCTTTTTCCCCCTCATCAACTAGGAATAACAGAAAAAAAAGACATGTCCCGTGAAAAGGATTGCCCTTTAAATGCCCTCATATAAGACGAATGACAAGAAAACTATTAAAAGTTTGGACCAAACTTTCAAGACATTTGTGTATGTAGTCCCATAAATCAATTTCTGTGTGCAGTGCATGTGACTGTCAGCAAGACAAAGTTAATTTCACGTTCACTTGGATCATTCCAAACCATTGCGGTGCACTTCAGTTCATAAACAATTTTCAAAAAGCTTTCAGACCGTTTTTTCACAATGTAATTCCAAGACCAGATCTCGACTTTATCTCTTTAATAGAATTACAGGTAGAATTGACATCTACCTGTGACCTTTACGATCTTTTCCATGTGGTCTTGGCTTGCTCTTTAGGATTTAACTTTTTGACATTTCTCTTATTGTCTTTTATACAATACAAAGGTATCATACTGTAAACATAAGAAATATGTATGAAACTTTGTCAAATGTTTTTGAGTCGGTAAGATTCTGAAAGTTACATGTTACAAAATAGTTTAATTCAATTTTTGAAATCTATGAATTCAGTTCTGAGACATACATGTAGTCAAATATAAAAACATGAGTTTAGGATAATAATAATGCTCCCCAGAATCTAAACTGTAGAAACAAAACAAAATGATAACTTTCATAAAAGTTGAATTTTGACTTACAGGAACCCCTCTTTTGACGTTCATGATGACCGCAAAGTTTGTCAAGTGGTCACAGGAGCAGATGGTGTGCGTCTCGTTGTTATGGACCATCCTGCAGCCTCTGTCCGACCACTCTCCGTTATGGAATTCACCCGACCTGAGCGAGAGAGAGAAAAAAAAAAAAAAATAATGACGAAATTTGTGTCACTGTGATTCGTCGCCTTCTGATTTAGATAGTGAATATACATGTAGATAATTAACTCTTTACCAGTCTTGGTCAACCGATGGAACATCAATGGACTGCCATGGCCGACTTTTTGTACAGAGTTTGTAAACATTTCATGCACACAAAAATGTCTATATTTACATTAGGTATTTGTAGGTGTGCACCGGATTGGAGGGCTTGTGATCAATCGTAACTCAGGGCAAAATGTGGGTATTCTAAAACCCTTGATGCAGAATTCAATATTATCTGTGAAACTTCTTTGCTGCGCCGAAGCATAATTTCATATGTTCCTCTTGTGATCAGAAAAGTTAATAATGTCACAAATGAGAGGGTCTGGTTGATAATTTTGGAACCTTGTTCGTTCGTTAGTGTCTCCTTAGATCAAGATTAATGTAAAGTTCCTAAATTAAATTAAATTAATTAAGTTCTTCCATAGACCGATGGCTGCAATGGCTGTCTCATTTACAAGGGCCAGGTCTTCATCTGTGCAACCCGTTCCGCCGCACTGCAAGATGTGGTCCATCGTCTGCAATCAGGTGACACGGTTACAAATGCAGTAATGTTTTCATAGGGTCACAATATTTTTATGACAGATTAAGAGATAACTATAAAACTCACGTGTTATCAAACTTCCAGAAGGAGCAAACGGGATCCGAAGCGTTGTCGCCTGTCACGGCATGCTCAAAGGTCAGGTTGACTGGCTTGGCCAGAGGTGTGGTCTCCCAGGGGTCATTGATGGACACCGACAGGACCCTGGAGTTGACCGCAGGCCCGAGGTCCTGATAGACCATCACAGGCTCGTCGCTGCAGGGCCGGCGGGCCACCTGCTTCGCTGGTTTGATGGTGGTCCCAGCAGTCCTTGTTTCTGTTATGTTGCCATTGCCCAGGAACTGTCCGATGTTATTGTACGCCAGTAAAACAATCTTGGTTTTTCCTGTTTGAAAATCAGAAGGGCAATACAATGTTGATTGCATTTACATTCCTAATCATTCCCACAAGAGAAATTCTGATCTCACCAAAGAAACAAAGACTGTCCCATTTCTTCCATAAATGCATTCATTCGCCGGACTGTCGATCGCAAGGTCTGCGGTTCGAGTCCCGCCGCGGCACTAATGTCCTTTGGCAAGACATTGATCTACATTTGCCACACTCAACCCAGGTGATGTAAATGGGTACCTGGCAGGAATTAATTCCTTGAAATGCTGGAGCGCTGTATAAACGGCTGCTAGGCTAAAGCCGGGGTAATAATAAATGTGCCTCGGAATAAAATTATCTAGATAGATGAGTGTTGGCTCAGTCAGTAGAGCGTCCGCCTCACAATTGGGAGGTCGTGGGTTCGAACCCCGGCCGCGTCATACCAAAAGACGTAAAAAGATGGGAGTTGTTGCTACCTTGTTTGGCGTTCAACAATAAGGGATAGAGCAACGTCGATCTGGCGCTGCTCAGTGGCTGCCGGGCTCACGATCAATTGGGCAAGAAGAATTTCCGTTTCGGTTTAATAAAATTTGGAGTGGACTAGTAGGCTATTATTATTATTATTATTATTATAGAAATGCCTATTATTATTATTATTATTATTATTCAATAATTGCCTTCAATAATTGCCTTCACTAAAAATAAAATGTATCGGTGGGCATTGTTACATTGTAGTGACTTTTGTACAGAAAAACATATGAAATCGTTTAAAACAACTGAAATAGCATTTGTAATCGCATAGTTGTTCACAATACATAAAACTTCATTATTTTTCTGTTTGACTTGTATGTCCTACAGTGAAAACAGGAGACTGGTGTATCTTACCATCTTTGTTCCTTTCCTTGATAGCATCTGCAGGGAGAGTAATGGAGTCTGTGATACCTTTCCATTGTCCTGTCAAACCATTTGGGTCGGGGAAGACGAGGTCACTGTCGTCATCTTGACTTCGTACGACTACCTCCATTACTGCCAGCGATAAAGAAAAGACAGCAATGATGAGTTGTAAATTCAATTTTTGAAATAAAAACAACATAATAAAGAAAGTGTTTGATTACAAAAATGCACTAAACATTAATATATTCTTTTTACATCTTATCAAACTTATTCACACTAAAGGTCATTCAAAATTTGTTTTCTGAAGGCTCTTGGCTGCTACCGGTTTAAGGTACTCATCCTGCAAACCTCATTGTCTTTATTCTCTACAACTTATTAATATACTTTTAGTTGACTGGTTTGAATGATTCTGACTACATTTTAACCACGCACAAGCTGTCGTCTTTTACAACTTCCCCAAAAGCTCAGGTCTCTGTTTGCTCTTGATCGATGATGTATAACAGTTTCATGCTCAAGAGCTACATGTAGCCTCAAACTGTTACCTTTCAACAAGATTCTAGTTTGGACTGGAATTATTTTACAGAGAAAATACAACTGTTTTAAATATAGTTTAAATAAAACCACAGAAGCTAATTTCAGACAGCATTCCTAAGGCCTGCAGACACTGATGATATACAAGGTGTTCATGGGGACCATCAGGGGAACCTTAAAACATGTTATCTCTCGTCCACAATCTCCTTAATTATTAACTGGATTGGTTTGACAAGCAGGTTTCCTGGAGAGGAGGGCAGGCTGTCTGATTAATGCCACAGAAGTAAAACCTTGTCCTTTGCTTCAAGACAGGGTTGAGGTTTCTCAGAGATGAAGCGAAGGCCAGACTCGATTGACAAATTGGCCCTTTCCTGGTCATTTTAAATAGATGAAGTTTGATTTCAGTAAGGGGGCAGGGAAGTGCCCCTATCTTATTGCCCCCTCCCTTAATGTTTCCCTCTTTTTGTTCATATAATTTTCTCAGTCCCTTTTATTGTTCCTCCTATTTAGAACCATATTTATCTTCTTTGCCCAATTAAAAAAATGGGTAATTGTATTATGGATGTAAAGGAATTTGCTATGAAAATAGTTTATGTCCAACCCCCCCCCCCAAAAAAAAAAATATATATATATATTCTCCCTCCTCCTCCCTTTTCTCTGTCTGTTTCTGTCTGTCTGTCTGCATGTCTGTCTCTGTCCATCTCTCTCGATTCCCTCCCTCCCTCCCTCCCTCCTTCATTACATGACTTTCTTGAGAATGACATGTTAAATGAATTATAAATATTTCATTCCTTAGAACTATTACAAGTAAGGCTGTTCCATATCGACCATAACACATGCAGCCCAACATTCTTCCCAAACTTCTGCGCCCAATCTGCCCTAGGCTAAAGGTCCTGTTGAATACGCTACAGGAAACGGACTCTCCGAGTGGTAGACAGAACTGACGACACCTGGATTAAGACGTGACGTCCACACGCCAGGGAATGCCCAGGTTTCCTGCAAGGCTGCATGAAATCCATGTTACAGAATGGATACACCCTTTCCTATCGATACCCTTGGTGCATGAATGTCCCCTCTCTCATCTTGCTCTTTAGCTGCTCTTAACCAAGGTATACTTGACATTCACTTGACATTCAGCTTTGCACAGATGACATGATGCATGTAATCTGGTAAAAAAATAATGAGCAACCAACATTCAACTCTTGCTTTCATCTTTCACTATCTTTCACTATCTCTCTCTATCCCTCTCTGTTTCAAGCCCCTTTGACATATCTTTTACATATCCACTTCTCTGTCTCATCTGATATGATTCTATCACCTTCACCTTTTTCCAACTCCTCATATACCTCTCTGTAACTTCCATACAAATTCATCTCTTTCATCATCCTGTAGTGCATTTACTCACACACGCCCTTCTCTCTTCTTATCATTCTTTTCCGTCTCTCTCTCTCTCTTCTTCTCTCAAAGCCTATGTCTCTCCTTCCTCCCATACTCTCCCCCTACCCTCCCCTACCCACCTCTCTCTCTCTCTTTCTCTCTCTCTCTCTCTCTCTCTAATCTCATCTTTCTCTATATAAATTTGTGAAATAAAGTGGCTCTCAACTTCTCTCTCTCTCTCTCTCCCTCTCTCTCTCTCCCTCTCTCTCTCTCTCTCTCCCTCTCTCTCTCTCTTTAGACCATCTCCCATACACATACATTTCTCCCCTTTCTCTCTTTCTGTCACCCCCCCCCCCTCCCCCTCCCCCTCTCTCTCTCTCTCCCCCCCCCCCTAAGAATCTTTCTATTCTCTATCTCTCCCTCGCCCAAGATATCCTAAAACTCCTGAAGTCCCAGACCAACCGACAGCCGATCAAGACAAGCAAGCTACGATGGAGGGGGACAGGTGACCCCAAGAAATTAGAACGAGACTTTCTCTGCATCTCTCTTCTGACCAATATTCTGTCACTTCACCTCATACAACGTGACACCTCTAGATGGAAGAGGGAAAATGATTCTGTCTATGCCTAGTCTAATTCATTCATTATGACAAAGAAGGAACAACAGAAATAATTTTCCAGTAAAAGCAGCTGGACTGTATTCCCAGAGTATGGGGGGGGGGGGGGAACTGAATCCCAAATAAAAGTAATTACGATATAAGAATTTGAAAGTATATTATATTTGGACCATTTTTGATCAGAGATAAGCAAACCATTCGACTACGACAAACGTTACAAATACCAACAAGCACTAATGACTGGGCAGTGTCACTACATCGTCTGATTGGAGCTGTAAAATCACTTGTGGTTTTAATAAAACTTCAGTTCAAAACCACAAGCTAAAGTTTAAGTGTATGGTCTGCCGTATGAACCTAGCCATAGAAATCAAAGTAAGGATATATCATTTCAACATATATATCTCAGCAATATTCAAATAGTGACTCTATGTAAGGATTCTACATCACATTTACTCAATAGGGACTGTAAATTTCTTGCAAACACATGTACAGCCGGTAATACCTACTCTACAGCTACTATATCCCATCAACTGTTGGTTAAAGTGAAAATTCCTTGAAAATGGATATAAAATGGTGTATTTCACTATAAAGGAATTGAGGCAGTTATCTATTATGCCACCTGATGTCTGGAAAATGAATCCAAAAGACTCAAATCTCATTTACAGGCTTCTATCCTTTACGGGGATTTTGTCATTGAATTTGACAGGTGCTTACAACATTCCGTCTAATGATAGGGAATGTGCTGTAAATGTCATGACAAACAAGGAAATGTGTTGATTTATGTGTTCTGATAAAATATGAAGCATACACTTAAAACTTTACATGCATGACCCGTGTAACCATAATCTAACCTTACTTTCATAAGCCCTACCTACTCTCTGGCCCCCCCCCCCCCCCACAAAAAAAAATTACACCCAAAGATGAATAAGAATTGCACAGAAATATCAAGTCTTTGCTTGACAACCTTTGATAACAATCTTGAAAATGACTCCATGGCCCAGTTTTAGAGAATTGCAAACTATTACAATCAATCTTAACATACCCTACTCTATATTATGAAAAGTAAATAAATAACTAAAAGTCCTGAAAAGTAGAGCTTGTGTAGAATTACCTAAATTTGTTTGTTTAGCATTTACTAAATTTTGGAAATGGGTTTTAGATATTTAATACCCTTTCACTTTATTTTAGTATATGATTGCTTGTCTGGTTTTATCAATGCATTTATAAATTAATACATTGAGTATATGCATGAGATGTTCATCTTCATGCAGATGACCTAATCCCTTAAAGCGATACTGAATACCTAATTTCTGCTTCGCGGACAGAGGACTCGATGCTAGAACTAAGAGCGCAGAGAGTTATGGGACCATACTGCTACAGCTGACCTGAGACGACGCTAAAGGGGATTTTGCAGTAGTGCTTCTAGTGCGTACGGCGTGGCTTTAAATCCACCGTAACATCCTTTGACGAATCAAATGTGACTGGCAAGTTTATTAATAGGTAACTAATTAGCTCTCAGCTGCCATGTCTTGTTTAACATGGAATACATTAACCTTACATGAACATGTATGTCTAGGATATTCTCTTGACTTATGAAAACTGCAATGTATACGGACAGGTAGGAGACCAATGGGATGACTGAAAGGTATAGCGATACCATGGGTCATACCACCAAAACATATCTACACGAATTGCAACTTTTGTAAATATCCAGATAGAGAAGCCTGACCAATGTGTTATTACTTGTACATCACAAACGGTATACCTACAAATGTAGGGATCCAAATTGTAATCTTTTTTTTCCTTCAAACATGTATATACACAACAACATATTTTTTTCCTCAAAGCTGTTGTTTCATTCAAACAATTTATTTTATGGCAAGCCAGTGGAGGCCATATCTAAATATGTTTGATAGGGACAATAAAATAAATCTATCAAATTGAATCTGAATCTGATGTATGCTTGTATTTCAAAGTTGGCACGTATTCAAAATGTTGTTTGGGGTTTTAGGCTATTATGTTTTGGGGTTGGGCCATTTAACAACAGTGCACGTACCTCGATATCGTGAATTTGCAATCTGCAGTCCTTAAAATGTTCAATAAACACTACAAAATATCCCTTTTGTGTCTCAAACTTGGCATATCACATGCATTTTCTTGGATTATGGAATGAGAACTTCTATTGTAACTCTTAAAATACAAATTGAATAAAGATGACAACTATACATTCACCCTATCTCTTTCTCTCTCTCTCTCTCTCTTTACAAATAATATAAACTCTCTGCTTCAATTTTTGTCATACCCTCCGCAAGAAAATTTACACTTTTCTAAACTCTACCAATCACCTAATTGAAAACATACACATGTACATAAAAACATATTTACATATGCTTTTTAACTTTTTTGAAACTATTTAAAACTGTACAAAAAGAGGAATATAAAGGGAAGATTAAACCGTTATTGAATGCAGAGGTTAACAAAAATGATCAGGTGTCAAAATTGACTTTATACATGAGGAATTTTGCCCTCTCACATGGTATTGTATTGAAGAAAAGATTTTTATAAATGACAAGCCAAATTCACTTTGTAAGTATTTGAAACTAGGTGTACGGAAAGGGGGCCAGAGGGAGGCTTATATGCTAATTAATTGCAGATTTACAAAAATGATGAAGTGTCTAATTTCTCTTCTAAAATTTGCCCTCATTGGTGCGTTTATGATATGTATAACTGAAACATCTGGGCTAGTAGCAAGGTTTTTTGTTTCCCAGGAGTAAAAGTAATGTTTCCATCTTCAAACACCATAAATCCCAAAGAAATGATGAATTTCCGAGGGCAACTCCCACAAGGAAACCATTGCCTTTGAGCTGGAGAGGAGTTCAACTCCCCTGGCATGTGAGAGTTAGTGTATGGTATTTGTGAGATAGCAAACAAGCTTCATGAATGCCTCTTTGAAAACGGTTAAAACACACACAAAAATAGGAGGTTTGCAAATTATTGTATTTCAGCGTGATTCTCTCTCTCTCTTTTTGGCCTTTTCGGCTAAATGTGGATATTTCCTCACTCCATATCTTTCTCTCCCTGTTGCTTTTATTGTTTGATCAGGTTTTAAGGCAAGTCAGTAAAAATTGATTATTTATCCCCCCCCAAAAAATTTTTTTTATGTCTTTCTCAACTTTCCTTCAGACCATTTATTTTTCTTTCCCAGGTACCCCTTTTTCACTTCCCCCTTTCAGATACCCACTTATTCACAGAAACCCTTTTTTGTCTTTGTATGTACAGATAAATGTCTGTCCATCCGTCTGTTTGCCTATCGTTCCATCTCTCTCTCTCTCTCTCTCTCTGCTCTGAAGCCCTACCTCACTTATCCCCCACAGGAAACTAGTGACTGGTATAAGAGCCTAGCAATCTGCCGACTCACTGCCTGTTGTGACCGTGATGAACTGGACAAAAAAAGTTCAGGTCTATCCAACATTCAAGAGCACTGTGCCAAACAGTAATTCATGCCACAAACCATTGACCCAAATTCTATACAAAATACCCCCCCCCCCCCACAACTCTGTATCTCTCAAAAACTATTTAATAATTATTTTGACCCTCATTTAGTTTTGTCTCTATGTATTGTCTCCCTGATATTGCATCTGTTCTAAATCAGTGTTACTTTTCTACCCCACATTCTGCCCCCTCTCTCTCTGTCTCTCTCTGTCTGTCTGTCTGTCTGTCTCTGTCTCTCTCTCTCTCTCACTCTCTTCTTCATCAGCCTTCCTTCTCCCTCTCTCTCACTCACTCACACACACATTCTCGCTCTCGCTCCCCCTCTCTCTATCTCTCTCTCTCTCTCTCTTCTTTATCAGTTGTCCTTCTCCCTGTCTTTCTTTCTCTCCTTTCCCCTACCTCAGTATACATTTATACTACTGGAGATTATACTGGAGATGACCCCCCCCCCCCCCCAACAACAAAACAAGGACAACTTCAGGGGGAGAAAATATATGATCATCTTACAATACTCCTGTTTCATGGAAATATTGAACCAAGTCATGAAAGGGTACACAAACTAAAGCAGCCACTCTAATTTTTAATTCCACACACAACATTGATCCTTACGAGGAAACATATCAGGAGATGGGGGAGGAGAGGGAAGAAGGGGGAGAGGATCACTTACCGACATTCTCCTCCTGATCGATGAATGTCTCATCGTCTTCCAGGGTGTTTGCCAGGAGGAAGGCACTCTCCTCCAGTGAGGTGATGAGGGTAGATGCAGTCTTTGTCTGGTCCTCCTTGCTCAGGTCGTCCCAGGAATCCAGGTTCGTGTCCTCCAAGATGGCGCTTCCGACCTTCAAATAATTCTGCATCGGGAAAACAGAGAAAGTTTGAAATCATAACTCTATCCTTTCAATAATTCTGTTTAAACCATTACGAAAAGTAAAAGATATTGTTAGCCCTACAATACTTTTGGCTTGAAGTTCTCAAAATATCATAAGATATTACTTTGTAGGCCTATAGCACCTATTGGTTCTTGAGCCAATATACTAAAACACACACTCGCCACCCTGATGGTGTTATATTGAAGCCGTGAAAAAATTGTGCTTCAAAATAATCAAGAAGTGCCTCAAAAAAGTAAAAACCTTTGAGTGACCAGTCTTACCATACTCGTTTTCCCCAATAGACTGTAGTGTTATGAAAGCTGTTTGGCAAACGCAAAATTTGATTTTGATTTTCAATCATAAATATCTTGATAATCCGACAGGCGATCGGCTTGTAAAAGGCATGGGGTTCCTGGCTGACCTAAAGGTTTATAATTATCATTGCAGCATGAGCTAAATCAAGATTTTTTTTAAAGGATCTAAGACAAAGTTACCGGATCCCTTTAAAGCCTATCTGCACTAGTATGGCCGGGACGGATTAGTCGCTGGCAGGTGGTTATCTCATCAAATCAGCTCTCACTTGACATAAGAAAAAGGGGACCATGGGGAATCAACGGGTACCGCTTAGGCATTGTTGGCTGTATAGAGGGCGCAAGTAGCTACACGTAGTGCGGTCCCGCTTTAATACCAGAAGTGAGTCAATCTATGTTCTGAAGAGGATTAACTTCCGACATACCGTTGTGACTTCTTTGGTCTTCTCCGTCCTCTCCGCAGCCGTGGCATTCTCCAGTTCCAGCTCCAGGTTCCCAAGGGATGTCGTCAGGATATCGGTTGCCGCGACGATGTCTCCACCATAAAGCTCCTCCCCTCCTTCAATAGTTTGGGCGAGCTCTTCTGAGATGACGGTAACTGATGCTCCATTCTCCAGCTAATCATAGGTTAAAATAAATGGGATCAGATTTTGTAGAAATGCTGACTTACTGGAAGGCAGTGATTTTGGGGAAAGGGTTTCCTTAAATTATACCCTACCAGTAGTTGGTTTTAGATGAAGTGGGGCCTCACTGGAAGGATTTCACAAGTTTTCCCCAAAAGCCGAAGGAGAGATTTCCCCAAGATAAACAACTTGTCATCTTTGTCTGAATGAAAGCACCACAGGTTTCCGATTAACAATTATTTGTACATGTACATGTTTTATGAATTACAATTCTAGGGGACAAAATTGGGGATAAAATGGGCAACAAGCAACTCTAGCACATTTCAAGGAAACAACAACTTGTAAACTAAATTCTTGGATAAAAAGATATTTCTGAGCCTCGTGGATACAGCTTTGATTCGTTAACTAGTAAAAATGAACTTGTGCCATTAGTAAATCTTTTCTATCAGTTTGGAATGGCTGCCACAATGCCCTACCTGCTCTGTGATGGTCTTTAGTTTGAATGATACACAGTCGCTTAGGTCTGGACCAGACGGATCCCAACGAGTAGGGCCGGTCAGGGGGGTCTCACATCTCCACTCGGCTTGACCTGCAAAACACAAGAGTCAAATATTGCATGTTAAAGATGAAGTTGAGTTCTGGTCATGTGATTGCATTGTGAAAGAAACATTGTGGAATCGATCAGAAAAGGTTGATCATCTAACATATAAGTATTGGTGTGTACTGCAAGGTTCTGGAATCATCAAAATGATAAGAAATTTGGCCCAATCTTGGTAAAGTTACAAGCACTGTACACAGAAAGATGTATATGGGACTACCCCCACACGTGCGCTATATCTATCAGGTCCAAATAGATATAATAATTTACTAAATATATCAATTAGTAGGCAGTAAGTTCTCTGCAAAATGTGTATGATCACGTGGTAATATAAGAGCTTCCATTTCCTTTTTTTGAGAGGGGGCATTTCCAAAACTGGTCTTTACCTTTAAGGACAATACAAAGTTTTGGTATGGGGTCATGAATTTGGTTCAAATGAAAATATTGGAAGCATATGCGATCCTACAATATTCAGTGATCGTTGTCGCGGTTGAAATCAAGTCTAAAGTGATAAAATTGTAAATAAACTTTGCAGAAGTGTGTCTTAAATGACATCCTCTTTCACATTATGATACAATTTAAGTGAAATTTTGCCATCAACTTTTTGGCAAATTTGAAGCCCCCAACACTTTAGAGGGGCTTGAACAACTAAACATCAAATGTTTTGTGTTTGCTTTGTAACTATGTTACAAAATATTCCATAGTTCACATTTGCATCAAAGCAATCACATCAATCTCTGGCCAATTTTCAGCATATTTACAACCCCAAAATACTTCACACACAACAAACAAGGCATGAAGATCACATTCAGAGCACTTTTCTCCATATCATCATTCCTTGAAAAAAAGTGCAAAGCAATGATCATGAAAAGGGGGAAAAATATAGATTTTGAGAAAGATCCGATGTACGTTTCTGCAGAAGTAATCTTCAATTTGCTGTGAGCTAGGTGCTGAAGATGTGCTCTAAATAGCAAATTACCTCATTACCATCTCCAAGAAGAGGCATGCAGACATATTCAATTTCCATTTCAATTTATGCCAAACTTTGAAGGTTTGATCGCTACAAGTTCCAAAAGAAGCGTAGAAGATATGTGTTTATCTCTCCCTCTCAGCCATACAGCTCCAAATTCAGGAGTCACTTCATGACACTCCCCGCTTCAAAAATAAAGTTGATGATCGAGGCTCGATCTACGAGTTTCTGACCCAAAATAGACATGTTATATGTGATAACTTTTAAAGAGAAATGAAAGTCACATTTGATGGCCTAGATATTGCACCAAGAGTTTCTACACAAGGACATTTATACTTCAATCAAAGATTCAGCGTTTGATCAACTGAAATCGACAACATACTTATATCTGAACATGATTTTTTTCTTCATTTAGAGGTTGATGTAATCAACTGATTATAAAAAATGCTGCATAATACCTATTTTGGGCATTCCAATTTCGCATGATAAAGAAACTGCTATGAGAGGAATTGAGAGAAAAGCCGCAGTATTTCATTCAACATGCAGTGATTTCAGCATCATTCACTTTATGTTGAAATCAATTCTTTGTAGGAATCAGAAAACACACTTTGATTGGACTTTTATTTTCTCTATCAATCATCAAAATAAATGAAATTGAAAGCAAATATATTTTCACATGATTAAGTAAAAATAACTCTACTTCAATTAATCTGGTCTAAGAGTATAACTTATAATTTTACTTTCATTCTATTGTTCAATTCATTTAATTTCATGTCAATTATTAAGCTCTGAATTGAAGTACATGTACATAAAGTACATATCTAATTTACGCATATGCCAAACAGAAACTTATCTCCAACTGAAATTGAGCTCTAAAGATACAAGCTTCATGTCTAATTTTGAGCCCTAACAATTCAATACAATTTAACTCAAGTATTTCCAAGTTTGGCGGCGCTCCAGGTTATATCTCGCTTGGACACCTCATTCAAATTCCAATTCTGTAAGTAAATCCTGCACATTAATCTTCATAGTAATCTACAATCATATGACTATGTGTGCACTTTCTTCTGTGTCTGTAACTCTCTCAAAACTTAGTTGATTTATCTTGATATGTATACATTACTGAATCTGCAAACCTTAAATATCTCCATGGTGAAAATGAATTTGGACAGGTGGTTTGAAACTCCGCAGACTTCCCATAATTCAATATGTGTCTAGATATACCGCAATCTTGCTAAAGCAGAGGCACCAACGAGTCCCGCATTCCTGCCGAACAAGGCAAGTTTGGCGGCATTCCAAAGCCAATCTATCAATCCCTCTGTTAAACACTCTTCCTCCTTTCCCCAGATTTCTCCCTCTCAATCATTCTATCCCTTTTTCTTTTCTTCTTTCTTCTCTCTATTTCTATTTTGACTCTTCTCTCCTCCCCTTATTTTATCCTCTCCTCTCCTCTTCTCTCTGCCTCTCACTACTATGTCTTTCTCCTTTTCTCTTTACCTCCCTTACCTGTCATCTGTCCTGCCACCCCCCCCCCCTTTCCTCTCCTTTTCACATTTCCTTCTTTATACTGCTTTTCTATTAAATACTACTTTCTTTTTCTTTCTCTCTCATCTCCCATCATTCCCACTTTCTTTAATTGTAGCTATCTCCACCATCCCTTTCTCTGTCTCTTGCTCCTTCTCTCTTTCTCTTTCTCTGTCTTTCTGTCTCTCTGTCTGTCTCTCACTCTATCTTTCTTTCTCTCTCTCTCTCTCTGTCTCTCTTTATCGTTCTCTCTCTCTCTCTCTATCTATCTCTCTCTCTCTATCTTTCTCTCTCTCTATCTTATCTCTTTCTCTGTCTGTCTCTCTCTCTCTCTCTGTCTCTCTCTCTTTGCCTCCCCTCATCTCAGTTCCATTTGACAGCTAAACTCAGCCTGCCGACCCAAACTGTGACAGGATTGGACAACAATTTCAAAGCCTGGCTCCTAAGGCACCGAAAACGAAGAAGAACAGAGAAAAAAACGTTGCCGTGAGAATGGCAGAGGAAACTTTTTGAGTTGCGATTGGTATCTTGCACCGCATCGGGTCTGGACAGGGGTGTGACTCATATCCTTATGGGGCGAGCTCAGGAGGAGGCACGTAACGCATCGCAGGGACGCTCGTTTCCCCCCTTGAGTAAACCCAGCTAGGTAGCTCTCATGTCCCCCACCTTTGCCTGCTCACCTGACTGTTTCTAAGCTTTCAGTACAAGTTTTGGTTTGTAGTAAACGTACTTCAAAGTTCATATTTCTAAGCTTTCAGTACAACTTTTGGTTTGTAGTAAACGTATTTCAAAGTTCATATTTCTAAACTTTCAGTACAAGTTTTGATTTGTAGTAACGTACTTCAAAGTTCATATTTCTAAGCTTTCAGTACAAGTTTTGGTTTGTAGTAACGCATTTCAAAGTTGATATTTCTGAATTTTCAATACGAGTCTTGGTTTGTAGTAACGCATTTCAAAGCTCATATTTCTAAGCTTTCAGTACGAGTTTTGATTTGTAGTAACGCATTTCAAAGTTTATATTTCTATTGACTTTCAGTATGAGTCTTGGTTTGTAGTAACATATTTCAAAGTCATGGGAAACTTTCACTTCTAAAAAATTACTGCAAAATTTAGCATGGATGAAACTTTTGTGAATACCATCCTGATTCAGGACTGTAAAGTCCTGTAAAGTCTTTTCATCACAACACTACATTTTCCAATTCACAACTTTTTCTTGCAATGAAATAAACAAGAAAGTGGTTTAATCTTGCACCAACATTAATTTATATTGCCACTCTCCACCCATGGGTTAAAATAGGAACCGATGGGAAGAAATTCCTTGAATGCTGTGAGCACTGTGTACATTGCATGATGGATATATGCCCTATCAAAAATACAATATCATATTTTGCATTATTAGTAGTATTATCTTTTGTTGATTTTCATCAATTGCCACAACAATGAGCTGATTGATTGGTTGATTATATACCAATAAAGTTCAGAAAAAAAGTTGTTGAAAACCTAAAATGGGATAATAGAATATCACTTGGATTATGGAGTACATAACAATTATCGGTACAGATGTAGTATGTTCAAGAAAAGTGGAATCTAAGAAGAAGAAAAGTGGAATCTAAGAAGAAGAAAAGAGGAATCTTAGGGGAAAAAAAAAAGGAATCTAAGAAGAAGAAAAGTGGAATCTAAGAAGCAGAAAAGAGGAATCTTAGGGGGGGGGGGGAAAGGAATCTAAGAAAAAGAAAAGTGGAATCTAAGAAGAAAAAAAGTGGAATCTAAGAAGAAGAAAAGTGGAATCTAAGAAGAAGAAAAGTGGAATCTAAGAAGAAGAAAAGTGGAATCTAAGAAGAAGACAAGTGGAATCTAAGAAGAAAAAAAGTGAAATCTAAGAAGAAGAAAAAGAAGACATATCAAAGCCAAAGACAAAGAAAATGGCCAAGATATACTAAAGATAGAAATCTAAATTACAAACGGAAGTCCAGAGGTGATGAGAGCATCATGATAAAACCACAAACCTATAGAGAGAACATTGATAGGTTGATGCAAGTTCTTAAGGTTCATTCAGACAACCAAAATTCATAAATACAATAAGTAATTTAATTTTTCTAGTGTGAATATCATGTAACGAAAAATTGTACAGCAAAACGTATGTTTGAATATAAATGAATAAAATCTCAATAATGAATCAAAGTCCCGTTCACGAAAATCGTGAAACTGGGCGGGGCTTATCCTAAGTGCACACTGATGATTGGTCAGTTGTCACATCAACTGATCTCTTTAAAACTAGTTTCTTTATATGATGTTATTATCCAGTGTGCAAGCCCCTATTCACAATAGCATAATTTTTGAAATTCAACTTTAGATTGAAAGTCACAAACGATTCCTTCTCATTATCGGTACAATGTAATAAACACAGAGATCAGTACAGTAAGTAATTCAGAATATGAGAGATGAATACACAGAAAGCAAAGCTTGTGCTGGAAACATCGATAACAAATAAAAACATGTTACTGAAAGAACATGGTTATATCATTACATGTCTTGCCCCTACATAATTTCTTTTAAAGTCTCTATACGATGTTTCTTTTAGAGAGTTTTGCTTAGTCTTTCCTCTATATAGTCTGAAGGGGGGGAGATCCTTCTGAAACTTCCTATCTATCTACTGAGTAATGAACACGAAGGCCGGTTTAATTCCCCCGCAGGAATCAGAAAGTCAATCACAAATTAAAGCAGTCTAAACCCAAAGCAAGTTAGCAGTCATTAATAGAGTCTGAAGTCTAGACGAAAGATTCAGGATGCTCTGTGTGTATTAATGAAGGAATCCCACTAGATTTGAAATTCAATGTTTTGTTTTTTTCTTTTTTTTTCTTCTTCTTTTTTTTTTATATTTGGATACGAGACAAGTCATCTTCTGCAAGTACACTGATGCTTCACAAGAAGAGATGTGAAAACATAAGTTCTGCATAATATAAAACTAAGAATTCTAGCAAATACACCTACTTTAAAAAAAAGTATAATGAAGCTCATAGTCAGCATACAGAAAGTACCTTCAAGATTCACTCAGAAGTAGAAGTAGAAGACATATTCCTTTAATCTCAATCTGTTCTGATGGTCATTTCAATTGACGGATTGTTTGCTCTCATTCAAGTCTGCAATTTTCTACGAGACTTGAAGTGAAGTCGTAAACAAAATAGCATCATCCTGTTCCTTGCAAAAGGACAATATTGCAGATAGTGCCCTTTTGTCAGACAGACAAATGCCTAATCTTTGTGACTGAACGATTTTATTCTTGTGAAATCAGAAGGATGATGAGATAACCCCCATCCTTG